>NEWO01000002.1:5864291-5932419 GCA_003013225.1 Phalaenopsis aphrodite | reverse complement strand
ATAGATAGATATATATATATATATATATTAATCTGACTCTTATTTCAATTCATGAGAAAATATTCTAAACTTTTGAATATCTTATCACAAAGCTCGATGTTTGTTCAACAACCTTGCTCCAGCAAAGCAACCGGTTCACCAATACACTGATATAAATTCATTTTTGCATAAAATTATTAACTCCCACAATGACGGTGAGAAAACAGGGTTAGCCATGTGCTCATAATAAAAGCAAGACTCGAGCCAAAAGCGTTATAAGAGCAGAGCATACCGACAAGTTCAAAAAACAATGGAGTTCCCGGAGACAAAATGTAAAAGCTTCCTGCGAGCAGTCTCCCAATAGGACTGAAGGAAGTCACCCACCCGATTCTCGAGCTTGGGTTCAGTCCGCAGGAATGCTGAACATATAAAACGCAAGGCTGCGGGTAAATCTCGGAAATTTAGGTGAAAGAGGAGGCTTCCGAGACTCGCAGCTCGCCGAAGCGTCGAAACAGGGCGAATTCGAAACCTTAACGGGCCACGCTAATTTGAACACAAAACTTCTGAGGCTACGCTGAAGCATACACGCTTAGGGTTCCGGCACTTGTTTCTCGAACGCAAGTAACCCAGGGTAATAGCGGATCAGCGCGAGAAAGCAGAGAGAGAGAGAGAGAGAGAGAGAGAGAGGGGGGGGAGAGAGAAAACTAAGATTTCGCCAAGGAGAAAAGGGCATTGACCGGAGAGCTATCTACTATGCCCTTCGTTGAGGCGCGCTTGTCATTCAACCGGAGGGTAACGCAGAGGCGGATGTAGGTTAGGCAGAAGAGCCGAATCGATCGCGAGAAGATTACGGTGAAATAAAGTGCAGAGATGTGTCGGGGAAGACGACGGGCGCAAGAGCGAGCCCTCAGATCTTCTGTTGGGCTTCTGATCCATTAGCGGGTTTTGTTAAGTCGGTCTAAAAATTAGGAGGAATTTATATACAAATCACACAAATTTTACTTAATTATTTAACTAATATATTTAATTATATAATTATATAATTATATGTATTATACTAATATCATAATTTATATATAAGAATATTTAATTTATTTTTGAAAAATACATGCCCAAAAATTTAACAAAGTGAATGAAAATTCAAATTTTAATAGAATAAAAATAAAAATTTCATTGCAAAGAGGAAATTGATTTTATACCTCAAAATGTTTAGAAGACACTTAATCTTTAACAAGATAGAGCATTTGTATATCAATGAATACTTTTAGATTGAAGGAGCATAAGAGACATGTCATATTCATGATGGTAAAAGAAATATTCGAGGTATATTTGAAGGAATTGGGAGGCCACCTAAAATATCAATTCACCAACCTCTGTCACCTCGCCTCAACTAGATAGAAGCCTCGACATAAACTAATTTGGCTAAAATATCAACACTCAATGGTCTTTTGCTTTAGATACCAACTGTCGAACAATGTTGGCATCAATTTTAGCATGTTCTTAATATGATATTATGTTCAAGCAGCTTAAGACTCGTTTTTCTCGCATTTCATGGCCACCATGTAAATTTGGCAATTTTTTCTTGTTTTGATGCGAATAATTCACAAAAAAAGAAAAACCTTAGTGCCCAACTCCACAAAAATCTCCATAACTTTGGACCAAGATCTCTAAATTTCTATTATGGCCCCTTCTTGAAAGGTAATCCAAAGACAAAGATCATGGCGACATCCGAATGGTCCCTCTCTCAGACAAACTATCTCCAATTGTGACATCCTTTATCTGCTCTTGTTATTTTATCTTGGCATGGTGCTATTCAGTTAAGCTTGTCCACTTATTTATTAAAGTCCTCGTCTCCTCAAATTTCAAGTAGAAGCTCTCAAGAGTTTTCTATTGCTCTTATACGAGAGAGCAATCCATAGCCATCTGAGCCCAATCATCAGCCTGCACTCTCTCTAGTTGCTCTAACTACATCTTATTGATATCTGCCAATCATTCTAATGTATTAATATACTCCTAATATCTTTCATTCAAATTAAAATTACGGGAGGGTCCAACAGTATAAGAATACTGTTAGAAAGATATTATAGTCTCCATCAAAGCAGATGAACTAGTTTTGTTCACAAAATCTGACGTGCTCCTTGATCACTTCTATATGAATTGGAGGACCAGCCAAAATGATTGAAAACTTAGCCCCTCATCACCGAACCAGTCCATTGTCACGTTATTTAATATTGAAATCCCTAAAAAATGAAGTGGATTCAAATTCAAAGGGAAACTCGACACAATTTTTTATTTAGCACCTAGGAGGTAGAATCTCTAAAGTGTCAAAATCAAAGCTTGCGAGTAAGTGGCTAAATAAGCCCGCCACACGATAATCACCAACTCTATTTCCTCACCCTTTCCCAACTTAATAACATTTTTATAAATCACAATTGAGGCATCTTGAAGGAGTATTATGAGTTCAATGGTGGCAGCGAAAGGAGCAGGAGGAAGGATTGACAAACTCAACCCTTCCACTGCATTCTCATCATATTGGGACAATAAGGCTAACCTTTATGGCCTTAGAGGACAATTAGCTACTTTTAGGAGTACGATTCTTTTAAATAATAATCATAATAAAGAGGGATACAATTATAAGCCAATTTTTTACACACATGGAACTTCGTAACATGCACATGTTAGTAATAAGAAAATGAGCTAACTTAAGATTAAAGGTCTCTACCGACAAAGTAGGACAAATTAGTATTTCCAACTCAAACTCAACTAAGATAAAACTGAAGCACATGCATTCCTCTAAAGATAATTAGAAAAAGAACGAACCCCTCCTCTAAGAAAGACTGACATCTTCTAGGAATGTTTCAATGACTACGACTCCGAACAGAGCAAATCTTATTATGTCATTCCCTGATTTTATTCTCTAAGTGAATCATCTTTACCCTCACTCAAGTAAAAAGGGATGGAAAGCTATAATAGCGTTAGTTGGACGCCACGGCTGTAGCAAATTGCTATAATTACAGTGAACCACATAGGTCGTAGGCCGTAGTGAAGAGATGTGAGGAGAGAAATTTAGAAGTCCAGAGGAAGTCACTGCATGCCGAGTATGTTGTTACACAATCTTCAAGGTGTGTTTTTACACTATTTTCAAGGTACGTATTTACACCATATGCAAGGCACATTATTGCCCTGTCTTTAGGTGTATCATTGCGCTATATTCGAGAAGTACTGTTGCACCATGTTCAAGATAATGTGAAGTTCAATCGGGTGCATCGTTACTCCGCAACGTACGCCCGGATTCCATAACATACATCGTGATTCAACAAAGGGTTTCATTGCAACGAGCAGAGGGTGGCCGATAATAGTGGACAACGACCAAAAGGTGCTAGTCGTCGGTGCTCTACGGTTGCAAAAACGGATGACGTTTGTTGAACCTTCGGTGTATAACACTAGATATTCGTTCATTCTCCTCCAAACTCAGAGCTTCCTCTAGTTCAAGGTTTATGAAGGCTTTAGAGCTCTATTCATAAAGATTTGGAGAGGTTTCCCTATAAATAAGACAGGAATTAGATTTACTCTATCGGAAGAGCCGGATAGGAGCCCTCGATCGTACAATGTTTTGTGAACATTTGAGTGCTTTAGCGAGATTGAAGTTGAGTGATCTTGGGCTCGTTGGATTTGTTTTGTCGAGATGCTCAATTTTATTGTAAATTTGCTAGATTTGAAATTTATTTGACCTTTTAATTAAGGACCAAAAACTTTCAAAAATGGTTTAACTTGATCTAGATCTGATCTGATTCAAATTAAATCAATTCTGATGTCATTGAGTGTCTCATTGAGCCAATTGATTTAATTATAAGTTTGTTGAACCTAGAGTAATGAATTATTTTTAATTGAAGTTTGAAAATTCCTTGCTGAAAAATTTACCTCGAGTTTCATGTTACACTTCAAGATTCGTACTGGATGATAAAAGTCGTAGATGGGTATTAATCATAAATATACATTCTTAATTTTTTGAAATTATTTAGAAGACATGTATTATATTTCAACTTGATGACAATAACTTGTGTTGTCTTATAGATCTGTCAGATAAAATTTATAGAAAATTTAACAACTTCAAAATTATCTCATAGCTTTTTTGGAGGGTAAATTCTCTAAAATATACATCACTTTACAAAACTAATGACAATTCATTTAGCTATTAATATGTTCATTAAGTTGATTAAATTAAATTCATGCATAATAAACAATATATTTAAGAACAAGACAGAGAAAGTCTTATTCTGGGATCTATCTAACATCAACACACTCACCTTCACCATCAACAAAAAAAAAAAATTCTTAATATACTCTACAACAACCAAATATTAAAACACATACATTAATGACTTGTTTGGAATCAATTTTATTTTTGGTAACTATTTTTATTTTTTCCTTCTAATATTAAAAATATACCTATTTAGCATGTTTTTTTATATGTTTTTAGTTCTTATTTCTAAAATAAATTAAAATATGTTTGGAAACATTCAACATAGCTTTTCAATATTTTGAGTATTTTTTAAAATAATCATATTTTCATTAAATGATAAAACATATTTTATTTCAAATCATAACATAAGCAAACAAAAAAAAGTAAAAAAATTAAAAAATAAAATAAAAGTGATCCCAAACGGTCCCTAAGTTTTTAGTTGGGTTTATTAAATTTATAATCTTTTTCATGGCCATAACATATCTCAAATGATCATCAAAGGGAACATTTGATAATCATTAGCAACACCAATGTATTCATTAGTGACAAGGCTCCATTTCTCACACCACCTAAAATGAACATAAAGAACAAAACAAATATCTGATCTTTCTTTCTAATGCCATCAATTATGTTGAAACATATTTATTCAAGTTTCAACAATTGCTTTTTTATAAAATTTTAATGCTTATATGAGTTGTTGACTGACAACAACAACAAATAGGTTTTTTTTTTCTAAGAAATAATGCTTAAAGATTTTCTACAATTAAGATTATCTACAAAGAATCTAATGAGGGTTGTCATGACTCAAAGGAAGGACCATGGAATCTGCACAAATTCCTTGGGCAAACAGATGCAGGACTTTGAATTTTTTGTCTAGGAATTTATTGATGAGTGGAATGATTATAAAGAATAGATCATGGAATCTCAATAAACCTCTTTACTCTATGGAGTTTCTCCTCCTCCCTCCTGCTCTTTATATCATCATGGCCATTTCTATGTATAGGTTGAGCTAGCCAGAGATACATGCTACACAAGAAATACAAAATACATTGTACTAAATTTAGAATAAAGCACGGTATGGCTGAATTGACTTGTCCGCTCATTAAGCCCCTGGCATCATGACGAGGTCGAACATATTGCCTGAGAGAGTTCACCACTTGGTTTCTTGAGATGACTCGACCTACTGATCAGATGATCTCACGGGCCAAAATTGATGAGCCGAGTTGATTATCATGGCTTCTGGCCGAGTTGTCTTGGTCGAATTGTCTAGCCGAAGAGCTCGCTCCAGAATGCTTTTGATCATACAACGTCTACCTCATTTTCAAATATTCAAATAATATTATGTTTGAAATGAACCCATAAGCAATCTCCAAATAAGAAAAAAACATTATAATTCCTAAAAAAAAAACTCCATTATTTTCATAGTTTAAAATCAACTATGACTGTAAATAAAGTTTTAAATTTCATGGCAATGCAATACATTTCCAACACAATGTGCAAATGACGTCCAGAAAGTGCACCACATCAAATGAATTGTCCAAAGCACTTCCTAAATCTTCAATCAACCCATCACAGTACCGATGAAATTAGGCTAAACCAACTTGACCTCTTCACAAATCATTTTCTTGTTCATTATTAGTTAACACTGAATGTTAAATGATATTAAATTCATACAACATAATACAAAAGATTATATATATAATATTAATGAAATATATAATTATGGAATTAGAATTTCAATAGAACAGCAGTGAAGCTGTGGATAGAAATCAAATGAGCAGATATAAATAGTTGATTGTTTAGGAGAGATGATGCCTACTTTGTAGATGGGTATGCCGCGGATACATAGGATGTAAAAGACGAGCGCTTTCGATGTAAAGAGGCTTCTGCATTTCGATCAGCCTGGAGACCTGTAAAGATAGCTATAAATAATCTGACAAAAAGCTCAAATGTGTAACAATCAAAATATAACACTGATTTTCAAATATGAATCGTCTTAGAGTTTTAAAACAGCTTACAGGTGAAAAAGAAATAAAATAAGTTTTATATGGTGTCATCTAAAGGTTAACTGAAGGCTTATTTAGAATCACTTAGATTTTGTTTTTGTTCATAAAAGACATTTGTTTATTTTTTTTAGTATAATTATTTTTAAAAACAAATAACGTTTTTTTTTAAATTCAAGAAAACAAATATAATATTTAAAGTGTTTTTAAAAATAACTATGATTGCAAGCTGACACCTCTTAGTTGAATTACACTAGAGGTGAACTAAACAATAAAAATCATTAAACTGGAAATGAAGAAAATCTTAGATGTAAATATTTCATTTTGTAATATATATAAATGTATATATATATATATATTAAGTTTCAGTGAGTTATAAAGGATTTAAAAAATTTGAACAGGAGAACAAATATTTACATACAGAGCAATAAAGAATAACTTGAATAAAATGTAAGTGAAGATGTCTAAGCTATTTATGTTAAATGTAAAATGAAAGAAGGGCAAAACTGATACAATTTAATTAAGTATAATATATTAGAAGCTAATGAAGTCTAATGTGTTATCATGGGTTCATCGAAAGACTGAGGAAAAAAGACAGTCAGTTGTATAGAATAGGTGAGTAAATGAGTAAATACATTTTTATTTATGAAAACAATTGCGAATGCGAATACTGGTTTTAATACTTCTTTTAAAATGTAAAATTTTATGTTTTCAAATTTTAAATAAAATAAAGAAACAAAATACGATATATGCATGCATATGCAGTCACTCCCAGTTGATACTAGCAGAAAATACAGTGCACTCGTGCACTTTAAATGAAAATGCAAATAAAAATGGTTGTCTAACTTGTTGTTGGTGGGTTGAAAAAATATTAAACATATACTTTTCGTATACGTTTATATGGTAACTTCCACTAATGGATGTTATAACTGAAATGAATAAAAGCAAAAAATTGTTTTCTTTGCTGTTTTCTTTTTTACTGCTCACAGACTTTTTACAGCTTAGTACATTTTTATAAAATATTTTAAACAAGAGAATTATTGTAATTTAGAAATATTTTACCCACTATAGTTTAACTCTCTCCTTCAACTGCTAACATTTTTCAAGGAAATCTACTATAGGATTAAATAGATCCAAGATAGTATATGTACAAATTCAAATAGCTCAGATCGAAATGTATTACATTTAAGTTTTTTATATTCTGTCAGTTATAAAAATTTAAATATGCACGAATTGTTCGTAAATTAAAGTTTTATGAATAGAATGACACTTATGTTGCAAATTAGATTTAATTATGATATAAAACAATTAGCTAGCTTTCATTAAAATTAGATTTAATTTATGCACGAATGTTTTTTCCCGCTTTGGTAATCCAAGCTCTCGGGCTGGGTCCAGATAGAGGCTAAAATGGCTCATTGCAAGAATTAGTGGGTCATTTTGATACTTTTCTCAATTTTTTTAAATGCAGTGGTAGTGATTGGGGCTGTGTACTTTTTTTGGAATTATTTATTTGGACGCTACAATTCCAAAATTTTGTGACTTCGGTGTTTTCCTGAAATTAATGTTCTTTGTACCATATTCTTAGGGGAGTTTGAGATCATTTATTTTATTTTATTTATCTTTTGACTTGAATTAAAACATGTTTGATTGACATAGTTATTATAAAAAATACTAAAAATATTTTCTAAGTATTTTAAGTGTTTAAAAAAGAAATTTATGTGTTTAAAAAAAAAAAATAAAAACTTAAAAAAATTTATATCAACCAAACATATTTTTAAACATAACATAAAAAAATAGATAAAAAAAAAGTTATGTCAAATAGGACCTTAGCTTATGCGTTTTTCTAAAAATCAGGATTATTTACTGCAACAGTTTTCTAAGTTTCTTGGTATAGCGACTTATATGCAGATGGTAGAGTTACCAGTTGAAAGCAAGCGTAGAAGTTGGAGTTTAAATTTCAAGTAAAGCAAATTTATAGGACAACTACAGATTTGAAGGCATTGCAAACAAAACATTGGATGAGGACGTCCTCAAAGAATTTTTGAAGTCTGGATTAACATATCAATATGGAGATTCTAAAGCATGTAACTAGAAGAATTTTGCTTGAATAAAATTTCATTTTTAGCGGTTAATCTGACAATAGAAGGCTAGAAGTGCGATTCATTTGAGTATAGTACAACTGTGACTATCTAATTTTGAGGAAATTCGACCCCTTGCACCGGTATGAGGCCTAGAATTTTTTGTGAATTATTTACTTGACCTATTTCTTCTACATATTTTGTTATTGATTTGCTAGTATTTTTAATTTTGTTTAAATCCAACTAAGATAATTTTTTTTCTGAATAAGGGTAATTGCCTGCTAATTTTGAGTGGGTTAAATTTTTTATTGCTTTTTTTCAGATTTTGTCAATCGCTGTATTATTGTTTGGGTTCTAGCTATCATAATTTCTTCTTTGCATCGAAAGAAAACAAATTTTTGCTTAAATAGTTGGATTTGAACTATGAATCCTAGTTTCCATGGCATGATCTGTATTTATTACAACATTCTAGTTGCATTAGAAAACCTAACCCTAAAACATCTTAAATCACCACTTTTACCACTCGACGGGTATACAGATTTATTTTGGGTTTAAGTAGGACAACAAAACATTTTCCTTCAGCAGAAGCTTAAATGCCTTAATGGGAATAAGGATCATTGACCCCATCATCTATCAATCTTATCTAAAAAGTTGGGGATGGTTTAACAAATATTTCTTTTTCTGTAGTTACAATTTTGAGTCTATGTTCATATGCTGTCTTTCTTTAGAATTTCTAACCATGTTATCTTTAGCCATCACCAAATCATTGCCTTGAAATAGATAAATAGAAACAATAAGTGATAGATAGGTTAGCATTGATGTACATCCTTGACAAAAACAGTGACATGTAAGAGATTCGGATATTTACATACCGCACAATTTTTATGTATTTACATATCAAACACCTAAACTTTGACCTTTTACATTTATAACACTCAAAATTTTAGTATCATATAAAAAATACTAGTCTTACTAACTTTTAAAAAGTGAAACACCTATAAAGTATAGGTATACTTGTTGAACAACAAAAGAAAAAAAGGAGAAAGAAAGTACTTACAGCTCTACGGAAGGCAAACATTTCTTCTTGGCCTGACATTAAAGATGTAATTCCTGTAGATGTAGGTCCCAAGCCAACACTACCTGCAGCTAAAACATCTCTCCGTAGTTTCACACTTTCGGTCTCTGTCTCAAACTGGAAACTGCACCACACTTCACCCAGTTAAACCTATATCAATATCCCTTTATATTTAAATATCTGTTCAATGATTTTCATTTCTCTCAATTAATCGTGATAGATTAATCATTTTTCATTTACTAATCTGTTCAATTGACGCCTTATTATTAAAGTTAATTTTGCTATATTACATAAAATTAAAGGGCTCAGTTTATTTCAAGCGAAAAGAAAAGTTTATATCTTTTTAAAATACAGTTCTAATAGTTATAAAAGCTATTTTAAGTTTTTAGCATTGTTTATTTTATTATGTTGGAAATTTGATCCCACAACGAATATTAAATTTGTATAAAAACCTTAATTTATTAAATGATTATTCTTTACAATAAGTAGCAAATATTAAATTTGTATAAAAAACTTAAACCTCTAAAAATATATCCATTTTGGTTGTCTATACAACTTTGGATATTATTATATCATATTTAAGTTCAGATTATAAATTAGGTTTCACCTGGTTGTCATGGAGATTTACTTGGATTCATAGAAATAATCTACTAGTAGGATAACGTCTATTCTTCGGTGAATATTAATTTTGAATCTAACATTTTATATAATCTTCAAAATCAAAATTACACTATTGATTGTGATAAACAAAATAAGAGTTATATGTGAATTGAATTTTATTTATGTTATCGATGACTTATTATAAGAATGACCAAACAACTCATATAACCATTTCAAAAAATTTAAACTTACCGATGTATTTCACTAATCAAAATCATCCAATACATAAAAGATGTAATTAAAAGCACTCATATATTTGATTCCAAGTTAGTTAAAATTCTAAACACTTTGAGAACATAACTATTTTATAATGCAATCAGAGTCGATCATTCAGAAAGTTTTGATGCAACTGATTGGTGATAAAATGATTTTAAAAATTCTTTGACACTAGTTTTGGTGGAATTATGTCCTTGCTAGGTGGCCCACGTCGCCGACCATGTGGACCACATCTTCAATTTATGGAAGCTGTTGGAGGAATTTTCCTATTTCAACTTAATTTTTTTATACTATATTGTATTCTTTTCCTTCAATATTTGTTTTGTATTTTGTAAGTTGTAATAGCCTTCAAAATGATGGAATAAGATAATACAATTTCTCCAACTTTCTTCATGATATCATTACAGGTTTGGCTAGTCTAGTCGAGTCTAGTTCGCTCATAGGCATCGTTTGTGTTGATTGCATCTATGCATATCGTTGTCTATGATGTCCACGATCAGTTAAGTTTGCTTCATCTTCATCTGTGTTGTCTACGACATCTTTTTCCTGTATCATTTAGTGATGTCTTCCTCATGTCATCTGCGGCATTTCCATCCTATGAAGTCTACTTCGTCTTCCTTTGCGTTGCCTGAGACATCTACTTGCATCGTCTGCAATAGGATGAGGGCATTGACTGTTTCGTTCGGTTCTTCTGTTACGTCAGTTGTTTCACTTGGCCATTTCATCTTCCTATTTTACCAAGAAAGGAAACAAACCCTAGCTTGCTCCTACAACTGTCAGAGCCTCTCCACCAACTGGAATCCTCCACACAGCGGTCGAAATTCCTCCAGGTAGCATGCAAGCCCTCTTCTGCTCTTTACCATAGCTGTTGGATTTCACTCTTACAACAAGCGATAGTCAACTCACTTATCCATCCCTAGACATGCATAGGTTTTATGACCAAGTATGAAATGAAGACGTCTAGTTATTTCGGAGTTAGCACTGAATCAAAGAACAGGAACCTTCCTTTATCACAAAATATAAAATCAATAACCATAATTTCCTTCAATGATCCCAATCCGTGTTTATGTACATTTGTGAAAAATGATAAAAGGAACATCTCACTTGAGAAGACATAGTTATTGAGCTCATTGATCCTAACTAGCGAGCATGGAAAATTCAGGATCATATGATCATATGTCTTAGTTAATAAATTCTATGACCACAAAGTTTGGCGGAAATTTTCTTGCTTTACAAGACGACACAGAAGATTTGAAAAGCAACCCGAGAGACCTTTTTAGTACCCAAAAATATTACAGAATTGTTTGAGATTGCGACAAAATTGTATGAGCTCCGATAATAAGAATTGAGGTTTATTCAATACTTCAACACACTATCAATGTACTTGTTACAATTACATATGTATGGAACTACTCGCAAGAAGTTATGACTATAAAACAATAGTGGAGAAGAAGAGGATAATCAAAGAACTTAGATGATGTCAGGGGGACAGCAATAGGGATGAAGCCTCTCCCTGCCACTAGGAAAGCCTTTGCTGAAGTTAGAAGAGAAGAAAGAAGGAGAAAGCTCATGATGACAAGAAATGTGAGTCCATCTAGCACTGGAGGCTCAACTTTGTACACACACAACTCTCATGATTCAAAGCCAAATAAGAATTATTCTTTTCGTGAACAATATAAAAAACTTGGTCACACAAAGAACAAATGTTAGAATCTACATGGAAAGCTTGTAAATTAGAAATCAGGACAAGGGAGAAATGAACAAGACAATAAGGCCGATGCTGCTAACTCTTCTGAAGGGTTGGCCGAACCTAGTCCCTTCACCAACGAACAACTGGAGGTGTTGAAGAAGCTTCTTACTAGCAAGACCGAGCAACCTACCAGCTTGATGATACGCCGAGGTATCATATCCTCCTCCTATCCACAAACAATGAAATATTTCGACTTTGGCTAATAGATTTAGGTGCTTCTGATCGCATGACTAGAGACATTCATGATCTCACAAACTGCCAAGAGATCACCACCTCTAAATTTGTTAGACTCGTCAATGAATCTCACTCCAAGATTGTTGAAAAAATAGAAATGAAAGTCTCCAAACATATTCATATTTCTTCTGTCAAGATTGCAACTTGCTTTCAATTAGCAAATTTACTCATGACTTGAACCATGTTACTAAATTTCATTATAACTCTTGTGAATTTTAAGTGGTAGATTAGAGGAAAGTAATTGGCAGTGTTGAATTAGAGATTAGGGTTTACTCATGACTATGCATGATTAAGAAGAATTATTCTTTTAACACACAGTGTCTTCTCCACCATGATCTTCTAATGTTCCCGAGTCTGTTGAAAGTCATGTTCTATTATGACATTGTCGCTTAGATCATCCCAATTTTGATTATATTGCAAAGTTGTACCCCATCACTTTATTAATAAAAAGCTACAATTTTATCAGTGTAAACTTGTCAATTGACTAAACATATTCGTCATGTATATCCTTTGTCTCAGTACAAACTCTCATATCTTTTCTCTTTTATCCACAATGACATTTGAGGACTATCAAAATTGAAAACTATTAATGGAGTCAAATGATGTCTTCTTCATTTATGATCACATTAGAACTAATTAAATATTTCTCATGAAGTAGAAATCTAAAGCTACACAAAGCTTTCTGTCCTTACATGGCATGATTTGCATTAAGTTATAATACAAAATTCAAATTCTCAAAATTGATAATGCAAATGAAATACTCCAACCCAATCCTTGGATCCTATATAATTCATGTGAGTACTTGTGTTGAGACTCCACAAAAAAAAAAGGAAATCAGAGAGAAAAAAAAAGACATCTACAGGTATCTAGTTCTAAAATGTTTTCTCACAATGTATCAAAATTTTTTTTGGGAGATGCCGTGCTTACAACCACATATCTAGTTAAGAAAATGTCAAGTAGGATTGTTAGATTCAAAACTCCTCTCATATTTTGACGGAAACATAACATGATGTTAAACATTTCACTACAGGAGACGTTGAAAGTAGCGTCCGATATTTGCGCCAATTTTTTTTTGATGCAAATATTAGAGTCAGATTTTTGGCTGATTTGCGTCGAATTTTGTGTCTGATTGGCAACAAATAATTCGATGCAAATACTAAACTGAAAACGTCGAACTTAGATGCTAGAATGTGACAGTAATTGCGTCAAAGAAGTTGACGCAAGCACATACTTAATTGCGTCAAATTATTTTCGACGCAAATGCCCTTAAATTCGGTTTCCACTCCTTAAGCCTCATTTATTCCTCCCAAATCCCGAAAAACTTCGCTTACGACCTCTACCTCTCTTGGTTTCGACTATCTCCAACGAAACCCTTGCTTATCTCCCTCTCCCCTCCCGGTTTCTCTCAAACCCCTTGCCTTCGTGAACAAACCTTCGTGATACATTCACCATTAGAGCTACTTGAGAAGGCAAAGACAGGATCGCGGCTTACAGAGACAATCAAAACTACCATATTTCTCCCCTACTAGAAACCATTGAGGAAGGTATGTTTTTCAGTGATGACATTTTTTATGTGATAATGAATGATCAAATCATTAAAAGTAGTGAACGTTTTAAGTATCTCGAGTCTATTAATCATAGTGATGTTAATATAGATGAGAATGTTATTAGTAGAATTCAAGTTGGATGGTTGAAGTAGAGGAAAGCAACGCCTACTGTGTGAAAGAAAAGTATCGCTTAGACTTAAAGAAAAACTTTATAAAAAGGCAGCGGGGCATGCAATACTTTATGGCGTAGAATGTTGGCATTTAAAAGAGAAGCATAAAACTAAGTTAAGTGTTGCGGAGATGAAAATACTTAGGTTGATGAGTGGCTTGACACTTAAGAGACAAAATGTAAAATGAATGTATCCATGAAAGGGTTAGTATAGCTCATGTGACAGACAAGTTTGGAGAGAGTCATCTTAGATGTTTGTTCACAATAAATGTCGACCATTTGATCACAGTAAACATCGACCATATAATGATCCTATTAGGAGGGTGGGTGTTTTAGATTCAACTTATGCTACGAAAGGTTGAGGTAGACCTAAAAAGATCACATGTTGTATAAAAAATTAGAGGGTCGTCTTAAGCACAATTGTTGTTGTTCTTGATTTGATTGTCTTGTTTTTTATTCCTTGTATTCAAGCCATTAGCCATCCGTTACAGAGTTGCACGTCTGAAGTCATAAGCGCTCAGGGACACAGCAGTGGGTCTCCGACCACTCCCAGTGGATGTAGGTAAAAAATTGATTTTTCCACTTTTGTTTTGACTCTTAATGTTTAAAATGACAAATAATTATTGAATTTTATTATGTAGGAGATATACGAGCAGCTCCAGGAGAGGTAGTTGGCCTCCCAGACCCTGAGCACCACCAACAGTAGTGGTACCTAGTTTACTACTGTGCGGTCTAAGTTCGAGCTATGGACGCAGGCTGCGTAGAAGAAGAGAAGGGTCTATGATCTAGGTGCGAAGAGCATAGCATTCGAGGTTAAGATTTCCCATGCTTCTATGGGTGGGACCTGCTCTTCATACCCGGATACTGAGGAGCTCACCAGGCAGGTTGCTGCTATGAATGAGGAGCTCAACCATATTCGTGAAGGACGAGTATAGCACGCTTGGCAAAGTATATGGAAGATCACAGGGGAAAGCAACCAATGAGTGTTGTAGTCGAGGAGGATTAGGAGCATTTATGTATTTTTAATTTTTGAAATATTGGAACTTATATTGAGGGTGTAGATATAAAATTTTGATAATTTAGATTAGTATTTGTTACATTATATTATTTTTCATTGTTTGTATTTGTTTCTGATATAATTTTGCTTGTTATTGTGATCATTTGTATTGTTTTTGTTTGAGTGCAGGTTGTACGAATCTAAAAATTCTTTTAATTTTTTTTCTGTGCTACAGGCTTGCGTCGGATTAGCGTCAACTTTTTCGATACTGATTCGATTCAAATTTGTGTCTGATATTGGTGACGCAAAATTCGACGACAATTTGTGAAATTGTTCTATGACATAATTCGAAAACGGTAAGTTCGATGTAGAAAATTATCGTCAAACTATTTCGACGCAAATTTGACATAAATTGCATTATCAACCATCGTTTTACCGTCAGGACCATTCCGACGCAAATCAAATGCAAATTTGACGAATCCACAAAATTATCGTCAGATTTGCCTTGATTTTATTCGACGCAAAATAACATAAATTCCTGTAGTGCTTCTCATCCAATCTTCCTCTAAAAATATTTGGTTCTTTTTTGTTCATATTTAACAATCAAATTGCACAGAGCTTGACTCAGCTCAAAATTCATCAAATATATCTTCCTTAATTATGCTTCTAATAAAAAGGGGTACAAGTGTTATTCCTCTATTACTAAAAAATATTATAACTCCATGGATGTTTACATTATTTGAAAAGCAATCCTATTATCCTAAATCTGAAATTCGGTAGGAAAGTCTGGTTGAATATTAGATTTGAGACACTATTTTGTATATCCACTTTGAACAAGAGTCGTTGTATCCTATTCTACTTCCCTCTAGCCATCTTGTCTCCGAATTTCCACCACTTGAGGATATCCAACTTGATGTTGACAACAAGGAAATGCACAAGAAACTTCGTGTGTACACTAGGAAAAAGAAATTAACTGAGCAGGATAAAGACAATATGCAACCACAAGTCTGTTCAAAACCAAACCTGAATCCACACCTCTGAACTTCCTAGGGAGATAGAATCCAGTAGAGAACAAAGGAAAAGCAACACAAATTAGCCTATCCAAGTGTATGTTGCCTATGAGAAGTTATCATCACCTTATAAAACTTTTATATCAAGTCATGATAATGTACAAATACCTAAATTTCTTCATGAAACATTTCATAGTTCAGGATAAAAAAGATAGTTGAAGAGGAGATCTAAACACTTGATCTAAATGACACACGGGCCATTTTGAGAGATTCAAGGCTAAATTGTTGGCCAAAGGTTTCACTCGGTCTTGTAGGATATACTATCAAGAGACCTTTGCACAAGAAGTGGTGAAATACTGTAAGATTTCTTCTTTCCTTGACAGTGAGCAAATAGTGGGAACTTCATCAACTTGATATCCAAAATGCCTTTATGAATGAAGACCTTGAGAAAAAAGTTTTAAATTTGTATGAAATGGATCAAACAAGTAATCTCCACATGCTTGGTTTGATAAGTTTGTCAAGACTATAAACTCTAATGGGTTCATCCAGTGCCAAGTTGATTATATATTGTTAATAAAACATACAAAAGAGAGGTAAGAACACTATCCATTTTCTATGTAGATAATAATCTTCGTGGATGGTGATGAAAAAGAGATTGAGAAGATAATGGAGGTTCTTGCTACTGAATTTGAAATCAAAGATCGAGCTATGAGATTTTTTCTAGGCATGAAAGTGGCAAAGTACAAAAAGTGAATTCTGATGTTCCACAGAAGTACATCCTAAAACTATTAAAAAGGATAGAAATGCTGGAGTGTAAACCTGCTGAGACTCCTATGGATTTCAACAAAAGTTGACATTCAAAAGGAGAAGACACACTAGTGTAAAAAGGTGGATGCTAGTGATTAATAGGAAAACTTATATGTCTATCACACACTACCTAATATTGCTTATTCTGTCAGTATTGTGAGACAAAATATGAATAGACCAAATAAAGAACATTTGGAGATGATTTGCATAATATTAAGGTTTCTTAAGAAGAATGATGACAAATGGTAAATGTTTAAGAAATCATACAATGAGGAGGTAGAATTTTACACTGATGTTAGTTGGGCAAGAGAACTCATGGGCAAAATATCCACATCCGAGTAATCTTCCTATGTATGAGAAAATTTTGTCACATGAAGAAGCAAGAAGGAAACAATGTTACTTAGTAGTGCAAAATATGAGTACCAGATATTTGCTTTGAGAATTTTTTAAAGAATGTGTATCCAAAGATTACTATATGAGTTGAGAAGCTCCAAGATCAACCCCATAAAGATGTTCTGTGACAGCCAAGCTACCATTAGAATTGCAAAAAACTCCATGCATCATGACAAAACCAAACATATTAATATTGATAGACATTTTATCTCTGAAAATGTCAATGATATCATTATCCACTTAATCTACATTTCAACTCATCTTCAAGTCGCTGATGTCTTGACCAAAGCCCTACCACCAGGCAGCTTCATTGATTTGAATACTAAGTTGGGCCTTCACAACATCTATGACCTAGTTTGAGGGGAAGTGTTAAATTTTGTCCCTGTTAGATGCTCAAACCATCGAACATATGGGCCAGACAGGTTCAATCTGTGAAAGCCATTATAGGGAGTTTTCTACTTTAGCTTTATTTTTTTTATTCTTTTCTTATTATGTTATACATCTTTTCCTCATTGTTTGTTTTGTATTTGGTAAGTTGCAATAGTCTAAAATATGTTTGCCCTAATCTTTCTTCATATAATGAGGAAAGAAGTTATGACGTGGGAGCTTACTGTGGACGTGGTATTGTATTTGCTACAGTACCACAGTTCGACCCAGGGGACTTGCTGACCAAAGGGAGAGCATCCTCCCATTCCAAATCGACCACTCCATTCCTTTCTTATTTCTCTTCCTTACCTATTTCTATTCCTTGCTCTTTCTTTGCCTTCCTATTTTAACTACTTGTACCTATTATACATATAAGTTGATTGCTTGCTTAGGGTTTAGTTTCTGATTTTTTCTGATTTCACGGGTTTTCCCTCTAGCGTTTCCCTCTTATGAGAGTTGTATCCGACGGTGGTAACTCATCTGAGGTGGTGATTATCTTTGCTTGTTCCATCCTTCCTGCTGTTACTAACTCCTCCAAGGCCCATCATTTCTACTGCCAACCACTCCAAAGCCTGTTTTGGAGGCCGCCAGCCCCTCCGAGGCCTTTCTTTGTTGCCGTCAACACTCCAAGGCCTGATGATACCACCAGCCCCTCCAAGGCCTTTTCCTAATACCGTGCAGTCCACAACCGCCTCCTCCTGTAGCTGTCCAGTTCACCGCTACCTCTCCTGCTCCCTCCTAGGCTGCAACCACCTGCTGCTCGCCTCCTACCAGTAATCCCCTATCACCTCAACGCCTTCCAGTGCCGCAACCACTTGCTGCCTGACAGCTTCCAACACTGCCACAACTCTCTTCCTTTCCTTCTGGGCTTGTCGTTGTTCTTTAAAGGGTTGTTTATGTGTTTTGTGTTATTTTCTTTCTTATTTTGCAGATTCATCATTGAAACCTGTCAATTGCATGTTTGTGTTGATTTATGTTTGAGGATTTATCATTGTAACATTTGAATTTAGTAATAAAATTTGTTGTTCGGTCGTGGTTTCGGTTAAATCCGATATCATTTGGTATCAGAGCTAGCATAATCCTAGTCCTATTATAAGATTTCCTATCATCAGCTTTACCCCTCCACCAAAATTTTGCTTTCCTATTTCCAAACCATAGTCAACTTTGACCGAACCATAATTTCCCCTTGTTGATTTACAAAATCAACAACTCTAAATCAATTCTTTTCACCCTTTTTCTTCTCTCAACTCTAAACCCTAGCCATGCCGCCAAAAAGATACATGCACAAGTCCACCCGAAAAAAGATACAACGAGAGATCCACCGACTTCAGCGGAGGAGAGTCAAAGGAGAGAATAGAAGAATCTGAAGATAAAGCAGGAGATATAGCGACATCTCCTAACTTACTAAAGATATAATGTTTAGACCCAGCTTTAGAAAAGGAGAGACCACAACACCGAAATACCATCACATCTCACAGGCAGAGTTCAACCTTAGGATATTACAACTATACTCAGAACACCCAAGACGACCCCAACAAAGGAAAAGCTGATTCAGAGTGGAGAACAGAAGGAACCGAACTGCATCCCTAAATCTGTCACAGCTAGTAAGTGTTGTAAGTGCCACGACATGTTGAATCAAACTGCACAACTGGTGGTGATCTGTTTCACTGAGCAGGATGTTCTTAAAAAACTGGGTAATGACATAATATACTGAAGACGGTGAGGACATAATAAAAGAGCACCAGCTTCTAATTAGGAAAGAAAAGATGCACATAGTCCCAGCTGAGCCCGTGGGAGGACTCCAATCGAAGCCATGAGTTCGAGAAACTGACACCAGAAGCATGCTAACTACAGATAAAAAAATTCATATCATTCAAATCTATAAACTCATTCATAAGTTGCCCCTACTGAGAAAGATTCAAATGGGGCTCTTTTGTGCCATAACTGGAAGATTATACAAAGTTATTCAGATGTTATATTCAGTTCAGCATGGTACCCATCATCAGATGTCCAGATAGGAGGGATGAACCCTAGTGTTGAAATTTGTCTTAGGAGCTTGATGGAGAGGAAAATTCTTCAAATGAATTCAGATCATATCAGTAAAGAAGTCTCTCCTAAGTGGTTGAAAGTGACAATGGTGCAGTATGCCATAAATTTCAACCTAGAGTTAATTTCTCCCTACATAATTGTTTATCAAATACACTCAGATGAGTACGAAGAGTAGAAGAAGATAATTATCGATTTGATGGCTCAAGGCTTGATTCGTGAGGAAACTCATCCAAATAAAGTTTCAGTTTTGATTGTGATAAAACGGGATGAATACATATTCTATTTAGATGTGTTTTAAAATGCCAACACCAACAACATTGACTTATAGATAAAAACTTTTTCTCCACCTTCAACATGGTTGACTAGATGCCTTATGATGAGACAGAAGCTTCGACGGATGTTGTCGAAGCTCCCCCAAACCACGAGATGTATAGTGCCGCGGTCCAACCCAGAGGACTTGCCATCTAAAGGGAGAAGATACTCCCTTTCCAAATCGACCCCCTTCCTTTCCTATTTCTCTTGCTATTCTATTTCTATTCATTGCCCTTTCTATGCCTTCTATTCTAATTCCTTGATATTCTAACTACTTGTCACGACCTAGTTTGAAAGCTTAGAATGACCAAGGTGGGAACTAACAGTCGGGCGGAAAAAAAACCTATCTAACACTTTCAGTTCATCACAAAAATAAAAATAAAAAGGACAAACTCATTCTATTTATAAACTTCTATTTAAAACAGATTGTTTATATTCAAACATTTATATTCAAATAAAAAATAAACTAAACTGCAATACCCATCAGTTTGCGCTCCTCGGCGCCTGAACACATACTCGCTATGGTCCATCTAATCTACAACTGATTTTCCTGTAAAAATGTTAGTAGCTATGGTTTGAGTTAAAACTACTCAGTAGGTAAATATTTTTAAATTGCAATAATTCATTTTTTAAAATATTTTGAAAAAGTACAGTAAAAGTAAAAGATTAAAGTGAATGAAAGCAGTATTAAAAAAATAATTTATTTCCTTTCATTTACTTAGGTTACAATTTTTATAATTGAAAGTTGTCGTCTAAATGTATACTTTATAAAAATATATGTTTAGCCATTTTCAACCCACCATAAAGGTAGACAATCATTTCTATTTCTATTTTCATTTCGAGCACGGGTACATTGTATTTCCGTGCTAGTACCATCCAGGGGTGACTCCCATATGCATATATGTATCATGTTTTATTCATTTTTATCTTGCATTTAACATTTAAAAAGAGATAGACTTTTAAATTTTAAAAATAAAAAACTAAGAAACAATAAAAACATGTGTAAATAAATATAACTATTGTAAAATAAAAACATATTACCCACCTCAACAACATCGTCTAATATTTTTTTTCTCATGTTAGTTTAGTCCTTAAGTGCACCTATAATAATAATTTAAATGTAATTAACATCTTATTCAGTGCTAATCTTCTCTCCCATTGCTTCTAGATTTTCTATCATTATTTCCATAATTTATTTACATCAATAGCTATTTATTTACCTATACATACATATATATATATATATATATATATATATATAAATATAGAGAGAGAGAGAGAGAGGAATATTCAATTTAATTTTTATGTAAAAGCTTTTAGAATTTTCAATTGGGTACCTAACATTAATAGCAACTTAATTATAAATAAATTTAAATTTAGGGTTCTTACATTCGTTTTAACGTTAATAAATTAAGAAAGTAATAGTAAATTTTTGAAATTGAACCTTATACCTGAATTTCCTTTTCTGGATAAGGTTTTGTCTTGCTCGAGCACTCCAGGTAGCCAAACGAGCTTCATCTTCTTCTTCCTCCTTCCTTTGCTACTCGTGGCACTTGACCGAGCAGCGCTCGAGCTCCCTTCATGCAAGGAAAATGTTGCGCTAACCCTCCCTCTATTCTAGCTTGATTACAGGTAACCTCCTCATCCTCCTGTTTTTTTTTCTTCTCCCTCCACTGTTGTTTTTTCTTCCTCCTTTTCTTCTTCTTCTACCTTACTCTCTCACTCTCACACAATCCCCCCAGTCTCTCTCACTCCGCTGAGTTTGAATGAAAGGAGACAAACTACCCCTTGTTCTTAACTCCCCATGAGCGATGAACTTTTCGCTCGAACAATCAGGCGTCATAAACAACTAATATTTTTTTTTAATTAAGTTAATTTTTTATAATTATTATTACACTACTAGTACCTATTTGATATATATATTCTGATTACTTGCTTAAGGTTTAGTTCCTGGTTATTTCTGATTTTAAATCTTTGACTTCAGTGTTTTCCCCTTCCGAGGGTTGTATCCGACGACAAGAAGGTACTCCACCGTAACTCATCAGAAGTGGTGATTATCATCGCTCGTTTCGTCCTTTCTACTACAGCCAGGCCCTCCAGAGCCTATCGTTTCTACAGCCAACCCCTCCAAGGCCTGTTCCGAAGGCCTCCAACCCCTCCGGGGTCTGTCTTTCCTACTGCCAGCCCCTCCAGGGCCTCTTCCTGCTGTTGTCCAGTCCACAACCACATGTTCCTGTTGTTGTCCAACCACAGCCGCCCCTTGCTGCTGTCCAATTCACCACCACCTCTCCTGCTCCCTCTTAAGCGGCATCCACCCGCTGCCAGCCTCCTCTGAGCAGTGCCCCATCACTCCTATGCCCTCCAATGCAGCAACCACCTACTGCCTGACACTTTCTAGCACTGTCGCATTTCTCTTCCTTTCCTTCTGGGCCTGCCACTCTCCTCTAGAGGGTCGTTTATGTGTTTTGTATTGTTTTATTTCTTACTTTACAGAGTCGTCTACATATGTCGTTTTCATGTTTGTGTTGTTTTATGTTTAAGGATTCAATGTTATGACTTTTGAATTCAGCAATAAAATCTGTCATTTAATCGTTGCTTGGGTTAACTTCAGTATCAGGTTGTAATTTAAAAATGATGGAATAAGAGAATACAATTTCTCCACTTTTCCTCAGTTCTAAATTTTAACAATGTTAAAGAGAATTGGATTGGTTTGGTAGCATTTGAAGGTGATAACCGCAAAAAATTTAATTAGGCATGATAACTGTCCTCCTTGCAGCTGGACATCCTAATTCCAAAGTTGAGCAATGCACGGATTGCTACAAGAATAGACACGCAACCAGAATTGTTTATGTTAGGGAAGACCGGTCGAAAATGGAGAAAATTAAAGCAGTCCATACGGTTTCAATAAAGTTTCACTTTAATGGAACAACTCTGAATCCTAAAAAAAAAGATAAATAGCAAATGCCGACTCAGAATAAGGCTCCACTACTTCAAGTAAAATAATTGAGAAGACGAAGTACCTTCCCAAAGAATACATTTTTGTAAAATACATAGACGTTCGTGTTACTATTTATAGTGTTACTATTTATATAATGTGAAGGCCACGCACGTCAGTGATATATATATATTTTTTTCCTTTATATTTGCAACTTACTGAGATAATACATGTAGTATTGAAAAAAGCAAGCACATCCATCATTTTAGAAAAAAGAACAATGGCAAAGAAAATTTTGTACTCTAATCATTAATTACCTCTCCAGATCAAAAAGTGTTCCCTCATCAGTTCCTACAAACAGATCCTCAATTGAGGAATCTGCTAAACAGAAAAGGCAGCAGTGGTTGTTATAGAGCTCATCAATGAGAGTAATAAATCTTCTAGCCTGGGGATTAAATCCAATGCTGATTAAGAAATAAACATTGGGAAACAAAAAACAGAAATTGATAGAAAAAAACAATTCGACAATTAGGATACTTATGTGCTCATTGAGCAATTAAACTTACCTTAATCCTAAAACAAAAACGGTAACAGAAACAGGAAAATTTGTACCTTGTCTCTAATCCTCATGCTCATCACAGGAATATCGGAAATGAAAACGGTGTGATAATTCCTAGCAATCGCAATGTAATCTGCTGCACCAGTCTGAACATTTAGCTTTCAATAAGCCACAAGACTAAATGAAATTCAAGGATAATAATCTTAATAAAAAATTCCACATAAAATTGTTCAACTTATGAATGATACAGCTCATAAGATTGTTAATAACGCAAAATCTAAGTCTTCACAATATATGTAGAAGTATTTAATTGCCGCTCTATAATATTTTATGAAAGCAGAAGTCTGCGTTGTCTGCTTAAGTTGAATAGACATTAACAGTCATGTAATTAGCCGAGTTCGTATTTACAAAATAAGCAGCTACAGGACCCCTAAAATTTCTAAAATGAACCACAAGAAGTGCCAGAGTTTTTATGTCCAGTCATACATCAATATAAATATTACTGACTTGTAAAGTTAATTAGTGAAGTTAAGATTTCTGTTCGTACAGTTAGCTCAAGCTCATCTTCATTATCATTATCAATGTAAGCAATTTCATTATCCTTGCCCAAACTGTTGGGTCAACTTTGTGAATTCTTATTTTTCATTGGTTTTTACAAAGTATTGGTTAAGTGTTAAATTTAATCATTGTAAATCATTTCGAATAATTTTATCCATTTTAATTTAGGTCTATCCATTATTCTTCTAATCTCCCATGCTAATTTTATCCATATGTCTAATAGGTGCATTTTTTATGGTTTTTTGTACATTTCCAAATCACTTGAGCCCATTTTAAATAACTTATCTTCAATAAATATCACACAAACTAGTTCTCTAATATAATCATAACTTCATTCATCCCTTCTATTTTTGCAAGCATTCGTCTTAACATCCTCATTTCCACTACACCCAACAGCTATCAATTTCTTTTACTATCTAACTCTCAGGTATGCATAACACTTCATCATAAAGATAAGTAATAAAATTTAACTTTAAATTTCCATGATTTTCTATTATCACATTATGCTATAAAGATAGTAAGCACCAAATTTTCCTTTCTGTTTTCGCGACCTTCCCAATTTAGACTCCCGTGAACCTTCCTTTCCTTCTTCCCTCTCTCTCCTACCGCCTTCAGCTGGCTTCACTCTTTATAAATCGAGGCCGAAGGTGGGAGTTACCATGCTTCACCCTGCTCACCCCTTGCAACCCGCTCCTGTAGCAGCCGAAACCCTTGCCAATCTGCCTCATCCCTCTCTCGCAGTTCGCCCAAAACCATCGGCTTTATAACTGAACCCTTGCGACACCATCACAATTAGAGCTAGCCGAGAAGGCAACATTGGAATCGTAGACGTGTAGAGACCGCCGAAATTTACCTCCTTCTGTTTGCTCCTACTTAAAACCATTTAACAAAATAACCCTCGTCTCTCTCCCCCTCCCTCCCACCCACTTATGCGGGCTTCAACTCCTCTAAATCCATCTTCCATGGGAATTGACTAAAGCCTGGATTTAGGGCAAATGTAGGAAAAAGGATCTAAGAACCCACAGGATTCAAAAATGTCATTTTTGCAGTTTGTTAAGTTTTAGGTGTTACATATGTAAATCCCCAAAAAGTTAGTTCAAAACTTATAATCACCTGTATATCAACATAAAATAAAAATAAAATATTACACTAATAATAATAACAATAACAATAATAATAATAAATGTCAATTAAGTTGCACCTAATTTTATGAATAATTAAGTTTAATTGCATATTCATTTATATTTTATTTTTCTATATAGTGTAGAATTGCTAGTTGAACATTTGAATTTGTATTAATATCGTGGTTTCTTCCTCGAGGTAAGTAACTACCTTTTATTAAAGGATAAGTGTACCATTCCCAATTAAGGTCTCTAATCCTTATTATTTGTAGTAGATTCATAGTTATTCCAAATGACTGTCAGTCATGCCTATGATACTTCAATTATGATTTTGCACTTGTTATAAGATTCAATTAGTACTCATGATAAAATTACCGTTTTACTCGATTGGAATGGAATCTCAGAGAAAAAAAAAATAGAATTTTGGAATGAAGATTGATCTGCTGGATTTTGATGGTCCCAAAAATCCAAACAAGTTCGTTGACTGATTCCAAGCAGTGGAATGTGTCTTTGAGTACAAGGACGTCCCACCTAACAAAAGGGTAAAGCTAGCCTCCATCAAGTTAAAGAAGAGTGCATCTCTATGGTGGGAGAATTTGAAGTGCCTACGCAATGAGAGGAAAAAAATAAACTTGGTCCTAGAAGAAAATAGAAATGCAGAGCAAATACCTACTAGCACATTATAGACAACATGTGTTATTGTGACTTCACCAATTACAACATCAACATCCCTTAGTAAAGGTGTACACATCTTAGTTTAAGCGGTTTATGTCGAAATATAAGCTAGTAGAGCCCGATAAGAACATCATAGCTCGATATCTGGGAGACTTGAACCGTCCATTGGTAATGCAGTATAGTTGAAATCTTATTGGACATTTTAAGATATCTAGATCCTATACGTGAAGGTGAATAGACTTCTCCGCAGTATTAGATCCACACCACCCTTCAAACGAGATTGACAATCAAATCAGGCAGCAAAAATGCACCTTGTGAAGCATCCAAGCCGATCTGGCTCAATGATAACCCATTTAAGAGTAGAGAAAAAGTGAAGATATCTAGTACTCTCAAATCTGTCCTTGCCAGAAAATGCTTGAAGTGTCATGGTTTTGGATACATTGCATTTGATTGCCCAAACAAGAGATCTCTTTTATTGAGCATAGGGTAGTGGAAAATATAAGCAATGACACAGAAGGCACTAAAGAAGATGAGAACACATAGGAGTATCAGTTTATGGCAGACGAGGGAAAGATTCTAGTGATTTAAGCTGAGACCAAGAGAAAAACTTTAGAAGGACTAGCACTGGATTGCAATAGCCTTTTCGCTCTCTAGAGTGTTGTATCATTTTCCTTTTGCAAGTGGATTATTTATATCTTTGCTCAAGAACAGGCAGTGGATCCTCCTCATCGCCTTTATCGCACCATTTTCCTCAATTGAATTATTGTTTTTAGTAGGGAAAACTGCCAAACATGCCAAATATGTTGTCCAACAACATATTTCAACTCCTATCCCCATCCAAAAAGCGTCAATACTTCATATTTCCACTTCCTTGTTATTCCACAACCATCTCTCTACCAAACTTAATTCCTAAATACCTTCTAGAAGCTTTGGAACGATATCAACTAAAATAGTCAATAACATATCATAAATAAAAAATTAATAATGAATGAAATAATTAAATAAAAATTGGCCTTATATCAGTACGAGAAGAAAAAAACAAGTTTTACCACATGGTTGACGTTTAATATGAATAAACCATCTAAGACGACTCTCTCTAATTTTGTTCGCCACTGGAGCTACACCAACCCTTTCATGGATAGATTTGTTATGCATTTTGTCTCTAAGTATCAAGTCACTCATCCATCTAAGCATTCTCATCTAAACAACACAACTTTGTTTTATGTTTCTCTTTAAAAGGCTAACATTCTACGCTACAAAGAATTGTAGTTCTCGCCACCATCTTTTAAAATTTTCCATTTGAGTCTAAGCGGTACTTTTCTATCTCACAATAGGCCCGGTGCATTTCTCCACTTCAACCAACCAACTTGAATTCTACTAACAACATACCCATCTCTATCACAATCACTTTTAATGGACATTTATGGGAGGAACAATTTGGTGTATGCTTTTTGTTGACGATATTCTTCTTTTAAAGTGTAGTACAATTACAATAATATGATTTTATAAAAATCTTCTCATACTGACACCCACAAAATTAATACAAGAAAAAAAAATTACACAAGCCAAAAGTAGGGAATTATATGCACCAGACCACTATTTATAGACCATTTAAAATCTAGATTGAAAAATAAGTTGACATGTGATTGATCTTGATATAAGTTTGAATTACCAATTTAATACTACATTTCTCCAAATAAGAAATTATTTAATTTGAAACTCCGAATTAACTAAATTGCTATCATCAAAACCACATGAATCCTGTACCTAAGAGTGATACTTCCGCGATACTAAAATCATCCTACATTAATGTTGCATCAAAGGCAAACCCTAACACTAAAAGAACGGTGACAAAGTGTATATCCCACATCACTCACATTTTTTTTAGATAATTCCAAAACCTTCGCTTAAAAAGAAGCACTCCCACTCTATCTATTTGGTTGGCAAAAAATGATTTTAACTAATGCACCTTAATTACTCTAAACAACACAAATATAATGCACACATTCATAACCTCCTCAACAATTTTGTGGGAATTAACTAAAAAAAGCAAGACTAAAGTTATTCCAATCAAATAAACTAGCCTAAAGCAAGGAAATAAAATGTCAACTTTCTAGCCCAATTTAATTCTTATTAGCCATCATTACCAACACATCCACAAAACATACATAAAAATAAAAAATATAAACTACATATAAACTAATATATTTTACGATGCTTCCGATGATAATAGATACAAAAATTTTCATCAACAAGGAGCTACAAAATTGAGTAAAGTGCCAACATAATCCTTAACTATTTGGATGGAGTCATTTTAGTCCGAGACTTCATAGGAATGCCAAAATATTCCCTACTCTTTAAATTAGGGCTGAAATAGTCTTCATGGAATATTATTAGAGTTCAATTTTAAAATAGTCCAGAACTATTTTAACATTTCTATAAGCTATTGAATTAAAATGGTCCCGATTAAATAAGCGAGAAGACTATTTTGGCACTTTACTCTAAATTTATGATAAATGAAAGATAACTTATGACAATGAAGATAAACTAAATGACCATAAAGATTGTTCCCTTCGTCGAATTTAAGTATGATAATGTTCAATTCATTTAAACATGCCTTTGGGTAGTTTGTTAAAAATAGTTTATCTAAAAGGGCTTAAAAATTTTAAATATAAAGTAAAATTTCAGTATTATTCACTGCCATAGTTATCGTATTTATTATCATCATATATTCTTTAGGAATATTATGCATTTTAAATAATAAATGTATTAGCAATTTCTTTTTAATCATTTAACTGAACTTGAATGAGTATCTTGGGTGGCATATATTACCTAGTATAGGCGATATGGGGGCGGTTTTGTAGCTCCTGATGCGAGAGTTCCAAGAATAAAGCCGCGACACGACTAGCGCTCTTGGACCGAATCGGTCCAAATTGGGTCTCCATTGTGGAGTGAGCCAGTCCTATAGGGCCAAATATCCTATTATTATATTTTATTTTTGTAGGATTTTAATTTTTTTTAATTTATTCTTCTATCAAGACAGTCGTCAGCATCCAGGTTTTCCCTTTCTAGGATTGTATCGGAAAGGGAGAAGGTGATCCGGCTGTAACTCGTCCTGAGGTGGTGCTTATCTATCATTCCCTGTTTCCCACCATCCCTCCTCCGCTACTACCATCATCGCAATTATTGCCGCCACCTGGAAAACAACCTCTTTATTTTTTCCCACCGCCGACCATCGCTTCCAACTCCTCCACCTCACTGTTAGCCCTTCCAACCGCCTTCAACTTGTTGTCACCACCTGGAAGACCTCTTTTCTTTTTTATTGTCGTCAACCATCGTTCCCAGCCCTTCCACCGCACTGTCAACCCTTCCAACCACCTCCAGCTTCTTGTCGGCCCCTCTAGCCACCTACATACGTGTTGTCGCCCCCTTCCAATGTAACATTCCGTCTCAACTACCAGGAGAGTGGAATCGAAAAGCCAAAGTGCGGGAGAGGAAATGAAGAACTGGGCAGGATGGAGAGAAAACAAAGATAGCTTGGGAAGTCAAAGAAGTGAATTTTTCTTATAAAACGTCGTAGTTGGCTTACCTAAAGGGTTGAACAATGAGACTCGATCCTGTGCCATCGAGTCGAAAGGGAAGAAGAGGTAGCCGAAAGAGGTGGCGGCTCGTTTGTGTGGTTAGACTCATTGCATTAGGTCGAGATGAGCCATCGTCGTTGTTCTCGCAAGCAAAAAGGAGGCAGTGTCTTTGTCAAGCATTTGAGGAAGGCGGTGGTGGTGACATCGTCGTCGACAAGGCATCAGTGCCGAGCCAAAATCTAAGGAGTTGAAGAGGACAACAAAGCTCCCTCATCTGTGCGATTCAGTTCTCGCGCTCAGGCACAGTGGAAGGATCTAGCGGTAGGAACCTGAGCGCATATCAAGGGCTTAGCCAAAGATTAAAATAAATAATATTTAAAATTACTTTACAATAATCAAACTTAAAGTTTAAGTATTGAAAACTTAAAATAGTACAATAAAACAATAATTGATAATTAAATTAAAACATAAATAAATAAATTGATGGTTAAATGTTTTATATTTGATAGGTGCTAATTTGATAGAAGTAATATAAGTTAAAAAGCAAGCAGATCATCTATCATCAATCTTTTATATTATAGTGACATTTTACTTCTTATAGACCAAATGCATTTATTGATATTATCTTTGGTTATATTGAATTTATTGCAAGCTTATGATTTTGAATGCTAGTGAATTTTTGTTCATATTATAGGAGTGATGTGTAAACATCATTACTAAATTATTTGACTATTAAGCAAATGTAAAATGAATATTTTTTTTAATTAGTGATATTTTCAGTAAATGATTGTATGGGCATGAATGACTATGGAGTCACCCCTTGATGGTACTAGTGCGGGAACACTAATGTACACGTGCACGAAAATAGAAAAAAAATTGATATTGAAGTACCTTAAGTGATATAATTTTTAGACGGTGCTCCAGTGACGGTTGTATAGATTAGAATTAATATTGATATAGATTCTTTGAATAACGTGTTAAATATTTATATTGATTTATAAAGAAGCCTAAATGACTTGCATATTATTATTTTTCATTGTATTGTGATAGTTTAGGAAACTGAGTATTCACTAGTTTTATTTAGCTTACTGTTATTTTAACTAACATTTTTAGGGTTAATTAAATTATTAAAAAAAGAGCGATACACGAGAAAATATTTATAGATGATAGAATAACCAATAACAAGGTAATTTTAATTGTACCACTTTAATTTAATTTGTAGTGACTTATTAATCCGTTAAATTATAAATATAAATAGAAAATTTAATTCACAATGTCCAACCGTCTGCACCCATTTTGGTTAATTCCATGCCCCGAGCTGGGTCATGACATCCAGTCACCTCCATCCTATTGTCTCCCTCTTCTAGCCACCTCCAACTTGTTGTCACCCCTTCCAACCACCTCCCACTCACTGCTACAATCTTCTTGCTGCCCTCATCGCCCCAAAGGCCTCGCTGTCTTCTATCACCCAACCCGCTTTAGTTACTATTTCTCCTTAAACACAGTGTCATCGCCTTCAATATCAACCCTAGTTGAGCTCGTGTGAGTCTTTATTATTTCCTAGTTCCAAGTGTCCACGATTGTAGTCTCTATTTGCCTTCAGTAATAATATTTCTTTATTGTGGTTTGGGTCAAACTCCAGTATTATTTGCATTAGAGGTAGCCTAAATATAATCATAGCTTAGGGTTTCTCCATATCACCCTGCCCACAATAATTTTCTTTTTCCTCCCCCCTACACACCTCCTTCCATTACTTACACTCAAAATCTTAACCACGCCCGGGAGTAAACAATTACCAAAATTTGACCAGGAATCAACCATGGACAACATACAACGGCTACTCCACCAAATGTTGCATCGACTTGATGTAATTGAGGAAAGAACCTAGGGTTGGATCACAGTCGATTGTAACAATGAAATTCATGAAGGAAAGCAAGAATATCACCTAAATCACTTCTGTAAGGATGATTCCAATGGAGAAGACAGACCATAACACTTTTGAGTATAGTATTAGTCGAGGCCTAGAGCTGAAGTGTCTATTGGAAGATATAGAGATTAAGCACCTTTTGGAGGATATAGAGATGAGATGCCTATTGGAGAATACAGAGATAGGGTGTTGTTCGACGATACAAAGATAGCATGCCTATTAGAGAATACAAAGAACTGGAAATGAAGGTAGGCCTACCAGACTTCTAGGGTAGAATGGATCTACATGATTTCCTCGAGTAGATGTAAATTGTTAAGCGGATCTTTGAAAACAAGTAGGTGCTCAATGAAAGATAAATGTGAAGCTCGTCTCCATCAAGTAATAGAAAAATACCTCTTTGTGGTGGGAGAACTTGAAGAGGGAGAGACAGAGAGAAAGATGTAACAAAATCACTTCTTAGAAGAAAATGAAGAAGGCGATGCAGCGATAGTACCTACCCTCGCACTACTCCCAAAATATTTTCTTTAAGCACCACTTCTTGTAGCAGGAGATATCAGTTGAATACGGGAGAAAATTTATGCAACTCAAGTTGAAGTGTGAGTCAAATGAGATAGAGAAGCGCACCATAGCAAGGTACTTGGGATGCTTGAGGCCCGCTATCAGTAAAATGGTCCAATTGAAATCCTACTAGCCATTGATAGACGTGCAGAACTTGGCACTAAAAATAAGAGATACCAGAAGCAGAGTAAACAACTACTGCCATTCAAACAAAAACTCATAGAGACCTCAGGAGGAGCACACCTCAGGGAGTGGAGCAGATTAGTTCAAAGCAAGATAGAACCACTTTAAGTGAGAAGAAACCTGAAAAGAGAAACACTTTCGACACTTCTAACACAAGATCGACACCTACCTCGGCTAACGAAAATGAACAATGCACAAAAAAGGAAGCAAATTTCAAAATTAAAGCACAAGGAAGAAAATGAAAATCTCAAATGTCATAAAAATCAATTCCGCACTTACCAATTTCGTTCTAAAAACCTGAATCAAGGTCTGCAGCTCTTGATGGGCCGCTCGCCTGCTTTTGACAAGCCGCTTTCCTGTTGCAGGTAGTGGCTATGCTCTGTCTGCCACTTTTACTACAGGAGCCACACGGGAGCCCTTATGCAGAGTGTGATCAAGACAGAGAAAAGGAAATCGGGAGAGGGGGAGGAATTCGAAGGCTTTGGAGACTCCCATTCAACTAAACGAGCGAATATCGAGAGATAATTCGATGACTACAGTGCATGTACAGGAGATTAGGAATAATTAGGTTTAATTAAACTTATAACTTCCAAAATTTATCTCCCAATCCAATCATGGTAAATATATTGTGCTTTATATCAAATTGATTGATTTGATGCGTAGAATTAAATTGTTTCAGTTGAAATCGGAGGAATGTGAAATTTGGGGTATATTTTAAATTGCCAAAATTTTGCCCTATTTCACAAATTGGCAATTACAATACTATTATATGTTGTTTTGAGATATTTTACTGGCAAATTATATTATTGTTTTCGGAAGATTTGATTTTCTGCGTTGTGTACTTTGAGATTTCTTAGTGACACTTTTAAAAAGTAGAAATTAAGATAATTTGTGGAAAGTAAATAGAATGTTAATTATACCATCTAATCATTCCTGCCTTGCTTTATTCCAAGTCTCAGGTCGGATCATGACACTAACTACTTCATATGACACTAACTACTTCATAGATTAAAAATAAGCGTACTAACCTTAATATTGTATGACTTGCTTTTCCACTTTGCTCTTCAACCTATTAGATTTTACTTTCTCTAATTAGATGTCTAATATAGAAATATAGAATTTTAAACAAATTATTTAATTATGCAGAACTAATCTTTATTTAATCATTTGTTTAAATCACTATATTTAACTAATGATTGTAATGATATTTTAAATTAAATTTAGCATATTATTCTAGTTCATTTTATTAATCATATAGCTTCTAATAATTATTTTAGTTCTTATTTAAATCTAAATCCTATTTAATGCATATTCCATTATAATTTTCATTCATAATTCATAACTAATATTTATTATTTATATCTTTAACTTTTAATATCTCATTTCAATTATTATTTGAACTTCAACAAAATTTTAAATTAAAATATTAATCATTCTATATTTACCAAGAGTAACATTAGTCATCAAATATTAATTTAACTTTCTTTAAAATCTATAATTATATGGATAAGCACTTGTTATTGATATTAAAATTTTTACCTTCTTCCGGAAGAACCACCCTAGAGTAGCACGCGAAAGCCTTTCTTGCCTTCGTCTCTTGCTTGAATCTTATTAATTTTTATGATGACAACTTCACAAGTTTACGTATGTTGGATTGGTTTGTGTTTGAGCATGAAGTTTGCTTCAACTCATAGCTCCAGCGAAAACAGCACGATAATCTCCTCTGATTGAATGTGGTAGCAACTCATTACTGCTCTAGTTTGCTTCGTCACCTTTGTGTGTTAATAGCACACATTTTTAGCCCTCGGGTACACTTGCGTTCCCGGGCAGAGTCGTCATGACCCTCGTCTTGCTTGTGGTTGTTGTTCTTGCATAACTTCTCCACTTTCACTTCTTCGCACGTCGTTGCATCATCTTCCTCCCTCAAGCAGATCTAAGAAGCCCACTAACTATGTGTTGCTCGATGCGAGTCACATATATGATGCCTCATTCAACTTTCCCTCGCTCCCTTGCCCCCGTTTCCTTTTAAATGATTGCAAGACTCGTAACGCTAACATTACATAACCAAGCATTGCCAGTCAGAAAGGACAAAAATCATACAGCTGAATTAGAAGTTTTCTATATTTAGTAGCTTCCTTATTTAAATTATTTCCAATATCTTTATTCTGATTTATTTCCCTTTTAACTGAATATTTAGATTGTAATATGTATTATTGAGTTACCTAAAATAGATTATACAGAATATTTTGTACCTAAAATAGAATGTAAGATTATTATTTAATGGAATGAAAGCAAAGAGAAAAGACATTGAGCCTATTCAGAATTCCACATATTTTTTTCGAAACTTTGACAAGCATTACAACTGGTCAGGCAAAGTGGAGTTATATTTTCCCAAAGTCAACTTAAAAAAGCTGTCAAAACAGGTTAAGTAAATTAATATCATTGGACCTAAATTGTTGCTAGAGCCCAATGCACCTTCAGGCCATTTCTAGGAAGCCAGGACATGAACAACTAAATTCAAATGATCATAGTCATCATAATTAGCCTTTTTAATCTCATTGAAGTTGACTTTATTAAGTTTCCCTCCATTCATTCATGTTGAATGATGCAAGAACTAAATACTCTAATTTTCACAAATCTTTCGCAATGAAACATAGCCAGAACTTGCTCCCAATCTATTACATTTTAGGCCTTTGCATTGCGCTGGTTATCCCACATTACCGCAACCATTCTAATTAACACACAACTAAAAACTAGAATTATGAATACAAAAAAAATGTAGATCCATAGCACTAGAATTAAGTAATTTTAAGTTTATCAATATATTGAATAAAAGAAGCAGTTAAGAGCATTACCGCACGCCCACATAGATAGTCAAAGTTGAATCTCGCCACTCCACTGCAGCTTTCAGGCACCATCAGAGCCCTGATTGGTGATGCACAGGTGTGTTCCGATTAAGATTCCATTTACTTAGAGAAGCTAAGAGGTTTAGATATCAAACCTTCCAAACATCACAGAGATGGCATTGAAAGTGGGCTTCCCTCCAGATTGGTAAATAACTTCTTGCCATAGTTTATCAAATTCTCTGTGGCTATCAGCATTCAATGGCCAGAAATAGCGAACCTGAAATTGGCACATATTTGAGAACACAGAAAACACACGAGGCATTGATAGCCCAGATGGTGCAGTAAAAATTAACCTATTAAAGGCCAAATAAATTTCAAGAACCATAACTATAGAAGGAATAACATTTTCCAGGCCCAAAAAATTTTATCAACGTCTTCAAAGAAAGCAAAGAAAAAAAATCAAACTAGTTTGAACGAACAGTTTCCAACAAGTAGTATAACAAAGCAAGTGGACCAGAACAATCAGCACAACAGATCAAGCTAGTTAAAGTTGTGGATTTTGAAAAACACACAAGCTTTACTTTCCTTATGCCCTTTTGTGGGCTCTAAAAGGCATTGATCATGGCATTGAGACATAGAGTAAAGTCATTTTTAAAAAATACAACAACATTAGAGTTGAAACTGTCAAGGAGATTCGCTCTCTTATGAGGAATTTGTTCTCTTAATTCAAAGCTTTTCAAAGGCCCGGTTTTATTACCCCTCTTGCAAGGGAGAAAACCATCAAGTAAAGCTAGTGGTAGATGCTCACTTGTAAATGCATTATCGCAAGGTCATCAACTCTGAGGCTACAAGTAATTTGGTTAGGAGATCATGAATGCTAACAATCTTGTTAGATTATATTTTTCACATCCCCATTGGCAAAAAATGCTGAATTGGGCATGTTTGTTAGCATTTGATAAGATATTAGCTCCTTACTGAGTTTGTGTTAGATTTGAATTAGGCCTTCATACTTATTTTATCATGTTTTCAAAGCCCTATAATAGTTTTAAGTTCAAACTTGCCTGATGTTATTTTTTTAAATCCAAAAGAAGCATGATTATCCATGTTACAACTTGATAAAGGTAACATTATTTATTGTAGGATAAACATACTCATATTTTTAGATGTGTTATCCACGAAAACTATAGTATATTCACTTTTTATTTAGTAAACTTTCATTCATGCATGTCACAACCCGGCTCGGGGCTTAGAGTTAAACAAGACGAGTACAAACGGTCTATGTTTTCGATATTCATTCTCTATAAATAAAATTTTACAAATGAAAGAGAGCTACTAAAAAAAATTAATTTAAGACGATACAATTAAATTTATCTCGTTATTGGTAGTTTGCGTTTTCGATAAACATTTTTTAATTTATCGCTCATCTTCTAATCGCTTAATTAACTTGAAAAGTTAGTTTAAAATAACAATGAACTAAACAAGCAAGTGGAAACTCATACTCCTAAATTACAGTATTACAAGAAAAAAAATATAATATGCATGCCGGTTATGATTTTAAATAAATCAGTATACTATAATATTATTCAACGAATCTTACTGTATCCTTCGTATAACTATATCATTACATATATGTACAACCGTCATAGAAACATTGTCTAAAAATTTATATAAATTAAAATACTTTAATATCAATATCATTTTTCATACACGTGCATGAGTACGTTAATATTTCCCCGCTAGTAACATAAAGGGAGTGACTCCATCGTAGTCATTCATGCACGTACAAGCAATTAATATAAAAATTTAATTCACGTGCTCATCACATTCAATTCAATATACCATATATAGCGTACATCAATACATGATAGTTAGCAGCTACTTACGTTCGTTACAAGGTGACCAATAAAGAAAGAGCATACAAATCAAAATAAAGCTGGTACAAATATAATTATTTACTAATACATAATTGAAGAGAATAAATAAAATATTACCATATATTAAAAGTAAGAATACACATCGATATCAATTAATTTACTATTTGATTTGCTTTAACGTTGACTCCTCTAAATTGAAAACCTAGCGTAAAAATAATATGTATACTGCCAGATTTTACACAAATTATTATTTTAATTAGCTATTAACTTTATTCAAGTATGCATAGCGATATCAATTCATTTTTTTATTACATATATATATATATATATATATATATATACATTATGAAAAGTCCAATGACTGATTTTATTGAAATAGAAAGGATATATAAAAGATGTATGAGAGAGCCCAATAGAGGCACGCTACCCATACAGTAATACCTCAACAAAAAGATACAGATAAACTCAATAAAAATGTAAAACAAATTTAAAACATGCAGAAAACAGGTAGCTAGGAACGAGCCAGTTTAGTCCTACCTCTTTCTCTAATTTTAGGAGCAGAGCTAGATAACAAACTTTGAAAAACCGTGTCATTGTCAGGAGTAACCAAAGTATCAGCTATTAAGTTTCCAAGTTGGAGTGTGCCTCAACCTTTTTCTTCCGCCAAGAAGTGTAAACTTGTTATTCTTCATCTGAAGACTGGCTCATGTAATCCTCGGTCTGATTAGATGTTAGAACCATAGTAGAAGGAAAGGCAATAGTTGCAACAGCGATAGGTTCCAGTGTATTTGAAGTGTGAATTGTCGCCTCTGCACCTGATGCTTCTTGAATAACAGCTATGGGGTTATCCTGATTTTCTGTTTGAACATTATCCATTGTAGTATGGTCTGGAGAAGGGATCCCAGGGGTGATTCCCTCCTCAGGTTTGTTGTCATCAGTTTTGTTGGGAGCGCGTCCAGACACACGGGGTGCACTAATAGCATGTTCCTCCGCCAACCAGAGCTACTGACGAAGACATAAAGGACTGAAACGAGCGAAGAAAAGTATAAGTCTGTTTCGGGCTAGGGTTCGCCATGAGCGGAAACCCTAGCAGAGCGAAAACAAAGATATATATATATATATATATATATATATATATATATATATATATAACTACAAAACCAATTAAATAAATATTAACTTCCTCAGTCGAGCCTTATCCATGTGAAGCCTTGTCTCCCCCCACCTCCCTCCCTCCAGCTTATCCGGTCCACTGCGCATGAGACTCAGCTCCCGCTAGCACGAACTAAATCCCTTTATATAATGATATTAATATGTTATTGATATAGTAAGTATTTTTTAATAACATCAAATATTTATATTAATTTATTAGAAGTTTTAACCGGGATGCATACTACTTACTTTTCCCTTGTATGGGGAGGATGATGAAGTCATCATGTGGATAAAGCTCGGCCGAGGAAAGAAATGTTTATTTAATTGGTTTAATAATAAAATTAATGATATATATATATATATATATATATATATATATATATATTGAATAAAAAAATTAAGCAGGGTTACATAAAGTCAAATATGAAAATTTTATACTTCAATAAAGTTAATAGCTAAATAAAATAATAATTTATTTAAAATTTGATAATATAAATATTATTTTTATGTTAGGTTTCTAATTTAAAAGAGTCAATGTCAAGGGAATTTCCTTAAATTAATTGACTTAAGGCGAGTACTCATACTTTTAATATAAGATAATATTTTGTTTATTTTCCACTATTTAGCATCAGTAAATAATGATATTTGTACAAAATTTATTTGATTTGTATGTTCTTTTATTTATTGGTCGCACTGTTACGAAAGAATGTAAATACTTTATATCATGCATTAATACACGTTATATATTGATTGTTTTTATGTACATGACTGACTATGATAAAGTCACATCTCTTATAGCACTAATGGGAGAATGCTAATGTATCCGAGCATATATATGAAAAATGATATTGATATTGAACTGTCTTAATTGGTATAAAATTTTAGATAGTATTTTGTAATGGTTGTACATATATATAATAATATAGATACCCTAGTGATATAATAAGATTTATTGAATAAAATCATAATATATTTATTTATTTAAAACCTTAACTGACATGCATATTATATTTTTTTCTCTTCTATTATTGTAGTTTAGGAGTATGAGTATCCACTAACTTGTTTAGTTCATTGTTATTTCAAACTAACTTTTCAAGTTAAGGAAATGATTAAAAAATGAGCAATAGAAAGAATCATGTTTATAAAAGAGTGCACAACCAATAACGATGTAAAATTAATTATACCATCTTAAATTAATATTCTTCAATGGTTCTTACATTTGAAAAATATTATTTATAGAGAATGAATATTGAAAACTTAGTCTCCGTTGTCCGACTGTTTGTAATCGTCTTGATTAACTCCAAGCCTCGAGCTGGGTCGATATGCATAACGTTTACGTAGAACTTATTTAATGTTCTTAATTAAATTTTATAAGATGTAGGCAACCTTGCCATAATTAATTACAATATTAATTCCTTAATTATAAAATGATCCATAAAATAACAAAATTTGTTCACAAGCACTTTGTTTTTATTCAATAAAATAAGTATTTTTCAGGTAAATCATTAACCTAGCTTAAGGGTCTGTTTGGGGCAGTTGTTGATTTATAATCTGTTGATAAGCAGATTATTCTGATAATCTGATAATCTGCAGATTATTAGAATAAACTGGCTTACTGTTTGAGGCAGCTTACTCAAAACAACTTAATTGAAACTGTTGTTGAATAAATGACAATTTTGCCCCTGTTTGTCAAAAGGTAACATTCATACGATAAAGAAACATTCATCAATAATTCCAAAGAAAATCAAGAAAATGCTTAAATTGTGATGTAAAAAGCAACATTCATTTGCTCCAATTGTGAATTTCATCCTCCCAACAAACCAAATTGAGATGTAAAAAGTAACATATGATAAAAGAAAGGCAATAAAATCAATTTGGTTTTCTGATATGTTTTTTTCTCAAGCAAATACATAACTGTACAATTGAGAAGGAAGAAACAACAATTACAGTAAAGAGAAAAGAAAAAAGAGGAGAAGAATAGAAGCGACTCACCTACTACGATCATTTCCTTCCATTTTCGCAATCGAATTGCAGGGAACATAGCTTGAGCGACTATGCAGAGTGCCGCGAGCATCAAAATAAAGGAGGGAGGAGAAGGAGAAACTCGATTGAGTACCTGGAAGGCTCGAACGGCTCACCCGAGCGATAGAGTAAAGGAGAACTCCAATCGCAGCTTCGAAACCCTATCATGCGGCGGCTTGCAGAGTAATGGAGAGGCGACTCTCTGTGTGTCATGCGTCTCGCAGAGGAAGGAGAAGGTGGAAGAGGGCTCGAGCAACCTATAGAAGCTCGAGCTCTGGGATCGTTGCTTTGGGAAGGGAAGGACTAGATCGCGGCTACCTGGGAAGGGAACGACGGGATCGCGACTTACATAGACCACCGAAACTCCCATCTTCATCATTATGCTCCACTCCTATCAGAAATCCAGCGAGAGAGAAGGCGAGGGTAATAAAGGGTACCTCCGAAAATTCTAGGGCAAGGGGGCTCGTGAACGCGTGACGCGAGGCTTTGCCCGCGTCGAATTGGATGAAGGATTTATCCAACGCCAATGCGGAGCGACAGAAATAAGTTCTGCGAACGCATTTATCAAACAGGGAGGCGGCGTTTTCAAAATGCCGCCGCTCCCAAGAAGCTGTCCCAAACGGGCCTTAAGTCATATTACTTATAGAATATACATGCTTGTATATGATGAATGAATAGGTCGGTATAATCGTCTTAGAATTGGCTAATATGGGTGATCGGTCCACAAATTGACTACTCTTTTTGGAATATTTTCATAAGTTGGGAAACCACCATTCAGATTCAAGTTACCTTGATAAATTGATTATACATTTATATATTCATTCTTAATATGATTGCAAATGGATATCTTTAACATAAAGATGAATTGAACACTATTTATAGTACGAATGATTCTGTTAATTATCTTAAAGCAACTGACATTTTTCCATTCATGAAATGTCAGATTATTCTAAAATGATTTCATTTATTATGTTATAATTATATTATCAATAATATAAGTTTTATAGTTCATGTTGCAAGCCAATGTCTTTCCATTTATGCTATAAAGTAATTTGTGATAGTTTTTTCTTATAATTGATTCTATCAATCATTTGGTGGATTTTCACTACAGGAGACCTTTAACATTAGTTACTTTGTTAATTCAATATTTATATTTCAATTGTAGTTCACGATCTAGATTCCTCATAGGTTTTGGGTAAGTTATTGCTTTGTAGTTTTCCTTTCATTTCCTTTTCCTCAAATATATTGTTTTCCTATTTGAATAATATTTAGGAAAGTTAATTTCACGACTCGGCCTAGTGCTTAAAATTAATCAAGACGGAAACAAATTGTCGGACGATGTAACTAATATTTCATTTATTTCCTACATATTATCATAGTTTCTGATTTATAAAAGAGTCACTAAGAAATCATAAAGTACACTACAAAGAAAAAAATAATCCAAAAACAACATAGTCTACTAGTAAAACATCTAAAACCAACACATAGCAGTATATCACTACTCATCAGTAAATAGTACAATAACTACAATCATAACATGCAATATACTATCTATCAACAAAAGTTAAGTGTGTAACTGAGCCTAGCAGACTCGAGCTTGGCTCTTTAACGAGCTTAAGAGCCGGGCTTATCGAGCCATGAGCTCCAGGTCAAGCTCCAACTTGAGCTCGTTTATTAAACGAGCTCGAGCTCGTCCCAGCTCGGCTCATTGGCTCGTGAGCTAGGCTCGATTAGTCTGCCTTTAGTCATCTCGATACATTTTCCAATGAGTTGTCATTGTACCATTCTCCTTTAGCCACCAATACCTTCTCCGGTGAGCTCACGTAAAAATTGAATTTTAAATTCGAGCTTGTGAGCCAGCCACTACGAGTCGAGCTTGATCTCGCCAATAGATCTTGACTCAAGCTCCACCTCACAATTCGGTAGACGAGCCGAGCTGGATAAGAGCATGGCTTGAGCTCAATTCGACTTGTTTACACCCTAGCAATAGTTGTCCTCTTGTAAACTTTCGCTCGCTTGTCAGTCATATAAGTTTAATAGTTTCCCGAAAGAAATAAAAAATTTTCGAGAATAAATTACACCACTCAGTGAGAAATATAATCTTTTTATGCATTAGATTAATATGCAAATGCTATGCATGAATATATCTATAAAATATAATTTATTGATAAGTCAAACTATAAGCTTTCATTTTTAATTTAAACATTCCCGTTTAAATTTAAGTATTTATTATTTTTAACTTCTTTCAGAACTCAAAGATTAGCAACATATACTCAAATATATCCTCAAAATTATTTTTAACTTCTTTCAGAGCTTCCTTTTCCCTAACGTGAGAGGCATGAGTGCTCACTCCTCCCTCTTGCTCAAACCTGGACAAGTCGCATGCAAATGATATTCATAGGATCGCGGCTCATAAGATCGGCTTCAATTCGATCTTCACGCAGGCAAAGACTCTTGTCTCCTCCCTTCTTCCTTCATGCAACAACACGAGAAGTGTCAAAAGTTTCGCCTTCTTCCTCTCTGCAAGACGTCAGAGCCACACTGTGCTTCCTCCTTTGTCTGCGCATAAATCTCCTTCATTGCCCTAGAAGCATGCAAAAGCACACTCGGTTACGAGGCCACCTTCTCAACTAGGAAACAGGCTTCTTCCTTATCTGAAATGAGGCTGGCTTCTCTTTGTTTCATCTGCTTCACCGAGTGTCATTCTCTCTTCCACTCCCTCACGTCCTCTTGTCCTGTTCTCTGTCTCTCTATTTCTCATTCCCAAATAAGACATTCGTCTTTTAAGAAGAAACTGTCGAGACAATGTTCGAACCAGACCCATCCATTAGGTAAATAAAATTTAATTTATTTATTTGTATTATTATTGTTTTACATATATTACATGCACTTCACCCCATACACGTAAAACAATTGACAAAGACCAACTTCTTTCAAAATATTGGCTAGAAAAGCTAAATAAACATAGCAAGTTAAGATTAAAACTTTGTATTCGTGAAACATAAGGAAAGGTGGAGCGAAACAATTAAGAACAAGCTTCCATTACTGTTTATTAGCTAGCCAAATAATTTTAGAACATATTGTAACTACAAATCAAATTGACAAATTTGAGCAAAGCGTAGCAAAAAAATCCTATTAAATATAGCACCGTAACATTCAATGCAGGTTGTACAGTGTCAAATTTAATTCAATTTGGCCCCTGTTTCACTTTTCTAAAGATTGATAAGATCTAGTCTCATCATTGTTTTTGCTAGAACAAATAAATCTAACCTGCTCATAACTTAATAAAAATCGTACTATCATTTAAAACAAGCTAACCTGATTGCTATTTTCAGATGGCATTAAGCGACGATAATCGATCTCACTTCCAACACTGATTTTTTGACAGTTTTCATCCAATTTAGATACCAGCTTCTGAAAGATTTCTTTCTGCATACCATCCTGAAATTTGAACAAAATTAATGTTAGTCATCAGTATAATCATTAGTCCTAACCCATCATCAATGTTAATTCTCGAATCATCATATTGAGTGCTATGATTTCAAGGAAAATGATTATTCTTACATACGGAGTATTCTATGTTTAAGGGAAAGGAAGCTAATTTCAGAAGAAGAATTGTAAAGGTCTATTCCAGTAACTTACAAAGTTACTTTAAGAGATCAATGAAGAGAATATCTTTTATATACTTGTATGAAGCTCTTGGATTTGAAAATTGGAGAATCGATAATTCTGGACGCACATTTTCAATTAAAAAAGATATAAAAGATTACGTGTTTCAAAAATAGTGCAACTTACAGCCCGTTTGGCGAGCTTTTTAGCTGCGGTGCGGTATGAGGGGCGTTTGGATGTTGTGGTGTTGTGGTGTTGTGGCGTATTCAAACAATTTGTGATTACACGCAGTTACGGGTTTGACCACGCGGCCCGCTTACTTTGGGTTTTTATTTTTACGCGGTTAGTTTCGCAATCCCGTGAGCATTCCTTTCTCTCTCGCGACTCTTGTCTTAATCCCTCTCTCTCGCAATCTTGTGGTGCCTCCTGTCTCTCTCATGACTCTTGCAGTAATCCCTCTCTCTCACAAATGGAAGGTGTAACGTGCTGCCTCTTTCTCTGTCGCCTCTTTGTAATCATTCTGGTGAGTTTCCCTCTCCCTCTCCTCTCTCTGTTCTTCGGCTCTGTTTAGATCACTGTCTCCACCATCTGTGCGGCGTTTTTTGAGTTTTGGCCCTGCCTATGTTTCTGTATTCCCTACCTTCATGGTTTTTTATTTTCGAAATGCGTATGTGCAATGCCTTTTTGTTGATGTTGGATTTTGGGATTTGGTTTTCTCTCCTCTGTTTGAAATTCCATGTGCAATGACTTTGGAAAATGGAGGTGAATTTTGGATTTTGGTATTCTCTGTCTTTTCTTGTTTGGTATGTGTGCTTTTCTCTAAACAGATCCTAAGCCAGCCTTGCACTTTCATTCTTCATTCTGGGATATTTACATACCTACATCCATAACAGTTGTGATTTTTCTCTGGTTTTGCTATGTTCAGTTGTTATTCTTTTTAAATGTGAATATTGGTTGGGATTTTTGCAGAAACAATGTTTCGGGTGTTGTGTATATTTTGAACGTATTTCTAGCGTTGTGTCTTCACGGTGAAAATTTAAAAAAAAACAAAGAAAAAACAAAGAATTGGAAAAGAAATTGCAGTGAGAATATAGTTTTCTGTTTGCTCTATTCTGTTCTTGTGGCGATGTTGATTCCATGCACAATCATTTGGAAATATAAAGGGGCTGTTTGGAAGGTGTATGAGCCATATATTAATGTGTGAAGGTGATTACAATGATGTTGTGGATGTGTTGGTGTGTTGAGTTGTTTGTGTGTGGAGATGGTGGTAGTGGTGTTTCATGAGGAGGTGTTGATGTGTGAATGTGTTTGTGTTGGTGGATTTTGAGGTGGTGGTGTAGGTTGGTTTGTGCGTGGAGGTGGTGGTTGGTGTATTGTTGTGTTTGTGTTGATGGATGTGTGGACGTGGTGGTTTGTGTGAGGTGTTGGTGTGTGGAGGCGGTGGTAGCAGTGGTTTGGATGTGTTAGCATTGTGGATGTGTTGGAGTGTGTAGGTGATGCTAGTGGAATTGTGTATGTGTTGGTGTGTGGAGGCGTTAGCGTGTGGAGGCGTTAGCGTGTGGAGGTGGTGACAGTTGTGATGTGTCGGTGGTGTAATGGTGTGGTGTGGAGGGGTATTGGTGATGATATTGTGCATTCCTAATTTTCTTTGAGTCATGATATTATGACATTCTTATTTATATTGATTAGTTTTTTCATGCTAGTAATACAATGGTTAAGATCGATTCATCTGCAATGTGGGATAAAGAGACATAATATTTTGTGACAATTGCCTCAAAAAGGTCGAATTGAGAAATAGGCCAACCTATTTTAACAAGAAGGGTTGACAAAACATTATTAAAAAATTCAATGAAAGTATAGGCAGATAATACGATAGAATGCAATTAAAAAACAAGTGAGGTCAGCTAAATATTGTAACCGTAGGTAATATATGTATCCTAAATATTGCACGTCTTTTTTTTGTGGGTATTAAAGGTCTATGTTGAGACGTTTGATCTTATAAGTTCTTCTGAATGACTTGTATGTCGCTATTGGTTGGTGTCACATGTGAAATCCTAATGAAGGCAACAAAATTCCTCTATTTTTCTAGCGCTGTGATTTTTAAGGTTCTTCTGGATGACCTTTTTTTTGGTGATATGCATATGTAACACACACAAACTCAGTATTACTTGAATTAAAGGCAACAAAGAACTCTTTTTTTATAAGTTCTGTTGTCGTATTGTGGAGACAAATTTGTTGGTTTATATACAGAGTTCTCTGATACCACAGCTGCACAAAACTTTAATTATTTAATTATGTCATTAATTTTTACTAGTATCAAAGGGTATGTGTTTTTAAGCCTTCAAGAAAGATGGGCTTGCGGATTTCCGGTACCTCCGGAAGATTGCACTGTTATTAAGGACTACAATCTTCCCTGCTTACTTCGTGGCAGCCCCATAGTTACGAGAGAGTTTTTTACAGGTTTTCAAGGAAAAACACATAAAACTATGGCTATCTTAGGTGAGCAGATGGGCAGAAAGATTCCACCGCCGAGAGTGATCGAGCGTGAAAATTTCCTCTAGAGGACGACTTACACCACTAAACAGTGAATAGCATCACTACCAAAGGTAATTTAAAAATAATATTATCATATTATTAATTGTTATTTTAATAATCATTTTCTTAATTATGGTAATCGTGTTATTCACTGTATAGTGAGGTGACTATCATTATTTTGTAATGTCCTACACTGAATATTTGTTTTCAAGTATGAAGTGTACTAATATTAATAGTTATGTTGCAAACATCATTACAATACAGAGGCAGAATCATCATTTGTCCAGAAACATTTGCTTTCAAACTGCAAAAAACAAACATACAACAACTTATCCGCAGTAGTTTCTACGCAGCAGCTTCCTGCCACAGTTGCTACGCAACAACTTATTAATAAGCTGCAGTTGCCCCAAACAGACCCTTAGTCCTTAAAATATTTCCCGAAGAAGCTTTGTAGAATAATTTTGACATCAGATGTGCTAATGATGTTTGAGATGCATCTTTAAAAGCAAAAAAGAGTGATAAAATGGGTAGAAGTGAAAAAAGTTTCTCGCTTAATTTTACCAGCCAGCTAAAATCTGAATCTAAAAAATATAGTGACCTTTGTTCAATTTCAAACTCACTAGTTCAGTCTCTGGCCATGCAGTGCCTACTGCACGCTATTAGGACAAGAATTAACGGGCTAGCTCCTTGGCAACTGAACAAAACGTTGAAAGTTCGTAGCAGCAAATTCAATTCTCTATTCAGCTAGAGTCCCGAAGATTTTTGTTTAATGCTAATGTGCAGAGGTTACAATTATTTTTGAGGAAATATGGAAAAAAGTAATATGTGTGATCTCAAAGGGAAGAATGTTCAATAGGCTACAAAGTTGGAGTCAAAATTCTTGAGTGAATTTTAAAAACTCCAAAAGTGGGGGCACAAATAAATCTACATTCACTAGAAATACCAGTAGCCATTTTCTAATTTGCTTCCATAGATAGTCACCTGGAAAATAAAATCAATACATACCTGTGGGTATAGATAAAATATCACATGTAAGATTATCTTTTAAGTGACGCCCACCTGGTTCAAGTCTTCAGGAGCCCTATTACTGGTAGCAACAAGAATCGTCCCGCTACTTAGTAAGCTGCTTAGAATTCCAGATAATGCCACTATTGCAAAAACATCAACAGTCTGTAAAGAACGACAGAATATGAAATGTATAAGGTTTAAATAATTAGTAAGTGACGTATTTTGGAGAATTTTATTAATGTTTATGGTTTGCCAAATCTATAAAACCGTCAGAGAGCAAGAGGTCGAGAGAGTAAATACATTGTGGAAAATTAGTGAAACCTTGCAAATATAGAGAAAAAATAAAACAGAAGAAGAAAATTAACACATAAGAACACCAGAAGATGACCTAAGGGTAGGCCATCAAATGTCTCCTCAAAATGTAAGAGGCTTGTAGACAAGTGTGTAAAGATATTGAAAGATTTTTCTATGAAAATATATTCCAGTTAATATAAAAACATTTCCATCTTGTGTCAACATGATCGATTCTACAGGTTATTATAGCAAAATGCCTTGATCCTCTATTTATACACGAGGACTTGTATACTGAAAAAAAACAAAATAGTATTGAGGAGTCATCGAAGAGTGGTAAAGAAAACTTATTTTAATTTATATATTTTTACTTTGATATCTTCTCTTAATTTGAAATTTGTATGATACTTCCTACTTCATAATTTTATGTTAGAATATTAATGTCACTTCTTATTTAACACTTCGATGTTAGAATTATAATATGCCACTTTTTATTTTACATGTTGAAGTTAGAATGATATTTTTTACTTGGCGTATTTTTTTATAGTTACACTCACATAATTAGAAAAAGCCTTAATACACAATTTCACAGTTTTAAACCTTCAGTACAATTCTTGCAAAATGTGTAGACAAACATATTTGTGGCACTTGAAACAAATACATGATGAATTTCAATGCGGGAGGGTTCACCCAAAACCTTTTAATGCAAGGAAAAAAACTGCACTGCTTGGGACGTAGAAGTTTTCTGCAATGTTGCAGGCCGTGATCCGCAGCTATCGCTATTGCGGGAATAAAGAACGGACCACAAGTTTCCTTTTATTTTTTCTTATTCCAATTTCAATACATTTCTTTCTTAGTTTCTTCTTTTCTGTTTTTTTTTCCTATTTTCGTATTTTCTAATCAGATTAATTTATATTAGGAGACTTATATAGGTTGCATTGTGGCTGTTTGGAGTTTCAGTTTTTAAGTATATAAAGTTTGAATAACTTTTCTCTGATTTCTGCCACAATTTTAAACCTTCATTACAATTCTTGAATTAAACAAAATAGGTGGTCAAACATATTCGTGGCACTTCGAATGAATACATGATGAATTACAAAATGGGAGGATTCACCCAAATCTTTTTAATGCAAGTAAAAATACTGCTCAAACAAGTGGGTGATTTCTATTACTGAGCATGGTGCACTGAAAGAGGCAGAGAGTGAATACCTCGAGGAGAATAGCAAGCACTAGCCATTAGTAGATGATGGGAAGATGCTTGTGGTTCAACAAGCCCTTCAAGCTGAGCCTAAAAGAGATCAGCAGTGGCTCAGGTATACATCTTTCGTACCTATTGCACTATAGAGAGGAAGGTGTGTAGACTCATTATAAATGGAGGCAGTTGTGAAAATATGATATTTATATCATATGATGCATAAATTGAGTCTCACTACACAAAAACATTCTCAGTTGTACACGCTAACTTGTTTGAAGTAGAGAAATGAGATTCATATTAGCAAGAAATGCATTGTGAGTTTTTAATTGGAGATAATCTATAGAATCAAGATTGATGTGATGTCATCCATACGGATGCATGGATATTTTTCTGGGACAATTGTGGCAGTACGATAGAGATAAACTTCATGATGGTCATAAAAAATGAACACATTTAACAATGAATGGAAACATATTGTGCTACTACCTTTAAAAGAGTCAGCAGGATGAGTAATCAGCCAAAAGTAGGATTCATCGTGCCTTGTGCTACAATATTACAAGCTACGAGAGACATGTCAGTGGGACTAACCTCAGTGATGCTAGAAGGTAGTGATACAAAGGAACCAATACCTGAGACAGTGCACCCACTACTGGAAAAGTTTTAGGATGTTCTGAAGGACATTAAGTCGCCTGAATTGCCACTGTTACGAGAGATTCGACATGCCATAGATCTCAGTGCTCCCCAAACGACCAATTTATTAAATGCGACCAGCAGAGTATGAAGAGCTACAAAACTAGGTTGAGGATCTGATGGCCTGAGGACTAGTTAGGAGTGCACCAATCAATGTGTTGTGCCAACTTTGATCGTGACCAAAAAAGGATGGATGTGGCGCACGTGCATAGATTGCAGGTTTGTGAACTAGATCAAAATCAAATACATATTTCTTATTCCGAGATTGGATGATTTGTTTGATCAGTTACTCAGAACTAGTGACTTCTTCAAGATTGATTTGCACAGTGACTACCACCAGATCAGGATGAGACCAAGGGATGAGTGGAAGATGACCGTTGAGACACGAGATGGGTTGTTTGATTGGGCCGTCTGCAAGTTGGCTTGTCCAATGCCCAAATAATTTCATGCGGCTGATGAACCAAGTTATTTGAATTTTTATTAAAAAATTGATGTTGTGTATTTTGATGAAATTGAAGTGTTTAACAGTTCAGAAGAGCACTTACAACATTTGCAACATGTTTTGAAGTTCTTCGGGCATAGTAGATCACCCAAAGAAGTGTCATTTTCTTATACCACAAACGTGTTTTTTGGGATACATTATTTGCTATTGAGATGAACCCAACGAACATCAATGTTAATGTGGTCTGGCTCAGAGTTATTTAGTTAGGTATTCCAATTCCATGGTTTGACTAACTTTTTACAACAGGTTTATTAGAAATGTCAGCTCAATCGAGGCACCTTTGATGGATCTTCTCAAGTACGATAAATTTACTTAGACATTGATGAGGCTAACTTTGATACTTCGAAGAGATGTGTGACACAAGCCCCAATTTTAGCACTCCAAGATTTCAATCAAGTGTTTGAAGTAGAGATTAAATCATCAAGTGGGGGAATTAGAGCTGCGTTAAGTCGAGGACACCCTATTGCTGCCTTCGGTGAAAGATTACTTGAATCCAAGAGGAATTATTCTACCAACGAAGAAATTTTATGCTATTGTGAGATCGCTCAGTCATTAAAGTCATTATTTACTAGCAAATGAATTTACTCTCTACACTAACCATGAGGCCATGTAGTTCATAATCTTCAGAGTAAGCAGAGGAGAAGACAAGCCTCATGGTTGAAATTTCTCTCTTCATTTGATTTTGTGCTCAAACATAAGGCAATGATTCAAAACAAAGTAGCTGATGTACTGAGTCCTCACCAATTATTAATTACTACAATGTTGTCCAAGGTAGTTGAAGGAGAACTCGGGTCGAAGCCGCACGAAGAAGGGAGTTTGGTCGCGAGAAATGAAGCTCGGCTAGAGTTTGCGCGAGCGCGATCAGGCCGAAGAAGACGAATCGGAATGAAGGCGGTTTGGGCAGGCCACATGAAGAATAAACGGGGCGCAGTCAGGCGCGGGTGCGTGAGTCGCGAACGGGAGAAGGCAGGACCGGGACAGGCGTGTGGCCTCTCGTGTGCATGAATTTAGGGATTTAGGAAATTTAAGCGGAAAAGAAATTTTTTTAAAAAAAATTAATTAATATTGAAAATCCCTGAATTTGAGCGGTATTTAATCTCGTTCGGAGCCATATCAAAATTAGTATCTTTTCCGGCTAAAGTCGACGTTCCGGAAGCGCCGGTGCAGTCCGTTTTGTCATTTGGGGTCGTTCGGGTAACCTCGTCGATGATCAGGTAAAAAAAACGTACCAAACTCAGTTTTTTTAAAAATTCGAGTCTGTGATCGATCGTTTCAAAATTTTATTTAAGCTTTCGACAAATAACGACGTAGACGATGTGAATTGTGGTAATCGAACGTATCAACTATCAGAATCGTGAATTTTGTGCGCGTGAATGTGCAAATTGTGTATAAGACAATACTAAGGCTTAATGGTCCTGTAGGGACTCTTTTTGAGTTTCCTCATGTTGGTTTCAATTTCCAAGTGTTAAAGGCTGATACCACACATGCAAAACTCCAAAAGAGTGAAGAAGCAGGTTGAACTTCTAAAATGATGCAGGTCCCATTTCCAAGGCTCTAAGATAATCAAAGGGAGAACCCTAAGGCTAGACCCAAAACCCTAAGAAGAAAACTATACCTCACTAAAAATGAGGTCAACATGTACGAGTGGAACCCTCTTACCACTGATGTCAAGAAAGTTCAAGTCAAACATATTCAAACCCTATATGAGCAAGTCAAGAAAGAAATTGCTAAGCACAAACCAAGTATCAGAAACATGCTAATAAGTCCAAAAAGGCGATGGTTTTCAAGGAAGGCGACATGATATTGATCAGATTAACGATATACTGATTTCCTACAAGTTCATTCGTGAAGCTCAAGCCTAAAGTTAATGGCTTGTTTAAGATTGCGAAGAAGATTAATGACAAAGCCTGCAAAATTGACATACCAGAATATGACAATATTTCTGCTACTATTAAGATCGTTAACTTGCCATCGTACTACAAGGACCCGGGTGTTTTCAGAGATGAGGGCAAAAGCCTCTCCTACCAAAGGAGAGTGACGAGGGATGCAGAAGATGAGGGATGTGGAAGTTCCCCATGGTGTTGCAAGCTGCGATTCACGGCTCTTGCAGCTGTGGGAATGAGACTGAACCACAAGTTTCCTTTTTTTATTTATTACAATTTCAGTATGTGTCTTTCTTTATTTCTTCCTTTTTTTTAGTTCTTTCCTATTTTTCCATTGTCTAATTAAGTTAATTTATATTAACAGACTTTCATATATGTTGCATTGTGGCAGTTTTGGAGTTTTAGTTTTAAATTTTATGGACTTTGAAAGACTTTCTTTGATTTCAGCTTTCCACAGAGTTGTAGCACATTCCTTTTGCAAGTGGTGTGCCTATAGCTTGCCTAGGAACTAGAGGTTGACCACCCTCGCCTTTCGCACCTCTCTGTTTCACCGCTTAGCTGCTGTTTTCAGTAGGACAGCCATCGAAATCACTGCGCCCAGCTTTTTACAGAAGAAAATTGTCGTTTTCCGCTTCCGGTTACGATCTTTGTCCATCAAATGCTTGTCATTTGAGAGAAGAGACCGGCCATGTGGACAAGAAATGGAAACACAAGCCTCAATTGTATCAACTTGTACTATCTTCAAGAAGCTAACCATAAATGTCCATCTTGAGATTGGAATCACACAATGCATCATTTATGCATGCCGCACTTATCCACATTAGTGATAAAACCTCAAAATTAGCATTCCCAATCAACAACTTCTATGCTGGCATAGTTAAGATTCGAAAAGGCTTCGTTCACTGATTCAAATATAATATTTTGTAGACTAATTAAAAATAGGCATTATTTATTTCCTCTTATTACTTTTTATATGATACGTGATCTAATTATAAAGCAATACTTGCAAACAAGACAAGTGTAAAACGTCAAGTAATATAAGTCGCTGGAGCACCTGAATCTCATCAAAGCAAAGAATGCTGGCCCCGCTTTTAGCTGATTGCCCGTCAACAAGAAACTTATCAGCTACAGCAGAAAGTATATGCTTCTCCCGAGTCACTAGCTTGTATCTTTCTTCTCCAATTAACCATTCCTTTACTCTTGAATCAAATGGAAGGCTATGTATCCAGTTAAAGATACTGGGCTGTGGAAATTTGTCCTCAACCTTGTTCCTCCATGCATTATGCATATGCTCATGTATCTCAAGCATTGCCTACAAAAATAGTAGTACAATTACATAAATCATACAATGCCATCAACATTATCGTTTTGTTGGGGGTTAATATAACAATGTCATGACAAGAAGAAATGCAAACATTGATTGTCAGTTTCTTAAGATAGAAAAAACCTTCAAATATTTTATTAATTTAATATAAGGACAAGTGCGGTTATATATGTAGGCACAAGGCTAGTTGCCTGGAACAGCACAACTTCCGCAATAAATCACATCCAAACAAAAGACTGGTGAATACTCAGTTTAAAAAAATATCATAGGCAGAATTCAAACATGTGATCACAATCCATAACCAAAAAGCATACTGCTTAAGCTAGAGCTATTCAATAGATTAATTAATGTTCTAGACAAAACATTCAAAAATATAATTGTTTTGGAATGTCAACAGCCTTCCGTGGTTGTCTTTATTTTCTTAGTTGACATTTTCTTTTTCTGGTATCTCTTATATAAAAATGATAGCACATGAACAATTTAAGATTTTTTAATGAGCGAAAAGGTTATGCTTAGTTACCAATACAAGATAGAATTAAATATCAGTTTTCCTTTTGATTTTTGACAATTAAAGTGTGTTAAAATATTGTTGGTCCTCCTGTCTTACCCAAAACCTAGCCTAATCAAGTTAAATGGCGACAAATAGATAATGGATGCAACATGTCTTCAAACTAACTCAATGAGCATCAATTGAAACAAAAAAATAAAAAATAACAAATAAAAAAAGCAGATGAATGTTGTTCAAATCACAAAACGGATTGCAACAACTAGTCTGAAATGTCCAAATTATATAGGAATGATATATGAATTGTCCAGTTCAATGCACGAGAAAAAGGTCAAGAAAACTTTGAAAAATGCCCGTCACTTCTTTCACAAAACAAATAGTGTTTGCGCATCAGCCGGGAAAAGGTACCTTGCATCACCAAATTGTCACATGGTAAAATATTTGGACAAAATTTGTGACGTGTAAGTCAGACTTGATATGCTTCGCACAAATCAAAATCACTAAATCGCACAAATCAAATTATTTTCATAAATGGTTTGCTAATGAATCCATAATGTCAGCAGCAGCTGGAAGGAGCACCTATGTTTCCTAACAACCACACAAAAGAGAAACACAAAAAACATATGCCTACATACGAGGCAATGATACATAATTTGAGACGCACAATGAATAACTAACTTCGCGTGGAGAAATGATACTTAAAAAAGAATTATTATTAATTTAAGTCAAAATAAATTAAAATCAAATTTAATTAGACTAAATGTTCATTTAATATGACAATAATTGTAAGAAAAAAAAGCAAGAGCAAAAAAAATTCGGTGCATTCAACCACCTCACAAAGTTTGTCGTTGCCCTCACATGAACAAAGTTAAAAATGTAAAGCCATTGCATCCGAATGCCTAAGTACCCACCGGGTCTTTTTTTATGCAATTGGGATGGCTGGCTTTTAAGAGAAGTGGAGGGGAAAGAGCTGGACAACAAGTCATTGTAATAGAAACGGGATGCTAATGCAGGGGGAAGCGGTTGGGGATAGCCGGCGGCTAAGGGAAGTGGAGGAGATGGAATAGGAAAGATAAAAGGGGAGATACAATCACCACCTCAGAGTAGGATACAGCCAGAGCACTACCACCTCCTCGGATACAGCCCTACAACAAGGAAAATGATTCCACACAGGAAATCTAAAATCAACTCACAGCAAAAACTAAACCCTAAACCCAGAAAACACTAATTTAAAGACTCTCACTGATGAAAAAAAGAAAAAGAAAAAGCTCTCACAAGGAAATCATAGAGAAAAAAGAGGAAAAAGGGATTGGCGGCAATGCCACTCTTCTCAATATGTCGCTCGATCGAGCGACAGGTGTGACAGGGAGGGAGACGCGAAAGGAAAGGCCGCATGGGTCGTATCAAATATCTCAGTACTTCTGAAGCTTGGATGCAATGGCGAAGGTTCCCCTCTATAGAGAGGAAGCACCAAATCGCATGCATACCACCAATCATAGCCAAAATCCATCTCAGCAAACAAATTAAGTTGCATGAGGGAGTTTTTCTAATTTCAAATACAAAAACTAACTCAGTATAGTCTAATTCAATATGTATGCAATGCCACTTAAAAGAGAAAGCAATTCTAATAGCCAGCCACATAGCCCACGATTCAGTTTAGGCAGGAGAGGGAGCACATACTGGAGCAGCACAATAACAAAGGCAATTACCATCTCCATTTCTGAACACGCCACCAGCAACAACAACTAGTGGAAATGTAGCCCCTCACCTGCTCATTAAAGAAACTCAAACTGGCATAATAAGATAAATTATAACCACAATATACTTTGTTAGTGTAATCCAAGGCATTAGCAGCCACCCCCATATCCATGCCAACTCATCCTGATGCTTGGCCTTGTTTCTGGACATCCAAAGGAGCCAGAACACAATATATGGGAACATATTAAAAAAATGCTTAGATTTCTTTGTCCGGTAATTGAGACAACCCTCCAAATTATGTCAACTCAGATTAGCATCAATGAAAATGGGCATTTAAAAACAATTGTTTTGCATCTTCCTCTGTTTTACGGAGAATACATTGAAAAGGAAGCCTTCAATCCCTTAGTTTTGAAATATCATCCAAGGGTAATAGCTGATTATACAGCCTCCACAAAAAAAAAAAAAGACAGAGGGAGAGATGGATTTACCTGAATAGCCTTACCCCAAGTATTCATTCCCCATGAGTGAAGATTAAGATATATAGCTTTAAATATTGAATGGTAGGAAGAAAGATTTGTAACCATGCTATCTTTTCTATACACATCTAATGGATCTGGGAAATTGTATTGCACACTCTTCCCTCATGGTCTCCCTAAAGAATTTTCGACAATTTCCTAAATTCCAATAGATGAAATTTTCTAATTGCGCACTCTTCCCTCATGGCCTCCCTAAAGAATTTTCTACAATTTCCTAAATTCCAATAGATTGTGAATCCCAATCATTTTAGCTCAAGATAAAGTATAAGCTAGCTGTGAATCCCACTCATTGGCATCACTAATATTGACAATTAACATCAGGTTTAGAAATATGCACACCATTTTATGCAAAGGTAAGGTGATATATGTGTAAAAGTTAAAGATCAGTTGCCATACATAAAACAATATGAAAAATATGAAAAAATATGAAAAAGTCAAAGAAAGAAAAGAAAAGGAGTATCAAGCATTCACTAATTGATATATGTTTTTGGAGATAGAGCAATTGGTAGCACCCTTAAAGAGCAATTGGTAGAACCCTTACAAATAATACTGAAATCTTCTTAGTACAATAGAAATAAACTTAACATAAAGTTTCTAAAAGCAATATGATGGGTTCATTCATGATTGACTAATGTCGTCCGCTATTTGCTCTCTCAAAACTGCCATCTTTGAGGCACCTTCACCCTCTCGAGTGTGTGCATCTTGTGAATCCATTTCTAGCTATGGTATGGTACGTCCCACATAGAATTCGAATGCTTCTGGTGGGATCTGAAGCAAATCAACTTCTGCGACGGTGAATTCTGCATTTGATCCAGAGTAATGTCGTCGAATGAAATTGTGTAGTGTCATAGTGGTCACTACTATTTGCACTCGCTTTGGAAATTGGTAAATCGGTATATCACGTAATATAACATACTTCTTCCAGACTCCGAAGGCTCTTTCGATCATACTGCGCAAGGAGTGTCTTTTGTTGAATAATTCCTTTTTGCCTCATTCTACCCCACTTTATCTTTCAAAATCAGGTAAGTGGTACTTCGTATCTGAATAAGAATTGAGATATCATTTTTGTAAGGGATATCCGGCGTCGACCAAGTAGCATTTACCTGTTCAATTACGGTAATTAGCAATCGGAATAAAATACCAAAGTTGCTATAGATAATGACCCGGAGGTAGGTACGGGAAATCGTGTTTTGAATTACTAGTAGGAAACTTGAAAACACAACTATCGTGCACGCTTTCTTCCTATCCAGCTATCACAAAGGTAAAACACATGTTGAAATCACACACAATCATAACATTTTGTGTGGGGAAGCCACATCGTTCCATGTAGGTCACGTTCTCTGTACCAGATAGGCGTGCATTGGCGTGCGTTCCATCAATAGCTTCAATACAGTCCTGAAGTTCAAGATATAACCCTTTAGCATTTCACATGTATATCAATTTTATGTATGAATGTTATGCTAAAGGAATACCTTGAAGAACCACATGTATGATGGTTATTTGCAATGTGTGAGAACGGGCTGGAATGTTGGATCTGCTTGCTTAACTATCTTACACGCCGAACTCACCAGAGCATTTAAACCGACTGAGATACACCTGCTGATGATTTCCGATGAATGATGAAATCGCTCCATAGCTCCTCTAATGAATTCATTATAGGATAAGATGTATAGGGTTATTACCAATACTTTTCTTGTCGTCGTTCTTGTTAAGTTGTGCAACCCATGGATGTTCCGCAGTTCATTAAGCAGGTCGAGAAATATCTCTTTCATCATACGAAACATGTTGGAGGTGGTCCCGTAATAACTCACTTACCCATCTATCCCCAATCTGACTCGATGTCATATAAGTGGTTCGGTCGACGTATGCAAGATAGTAATAGTACAGTAAGATAATGATTAGAGTGAGCGATTGTGGTTAACTTGTTCTTCATCCACAATACAAAATCAAGAAAAGGATAATTTGTAAACTTGATAAATAAGAACTTAAGACAATTGAGGCGATACATAGAACGTAGAAAGGTACATAAAAATATCACTACATAATAGAATATAAGACATAGTATTGTACCACCATGACAAAAGATAAAGTGTCTAGGACATAAATATTACAAACATCTATAGGAATTAAAATTCATAATATCTTAAACAGTTAATCATCCATGAAAGAGCGTAGGTATGCGAGTCGGAATTCCAGCTCCAACTTTTAAAAAAAAATTGTCTTCGGGTTGGGTCACTCCTAGCAACTTCACGTAGTTTACATAGGTTTTTGTTTCTGCCTTAACATCAGGATATGTATTGAGGAGCTGGAGACAATTCCACAATTAAGTTGTCCTGTGAGAGAACAGCCTAACTTTGCAGGTTTCAACCAGTGTCTCAATGGTGCATTTGATGAATGCGACTCATTTTTTTTTGTCCACCCTGTGAGGCTTTGACACGCTTGTGGATTAAATATCTGTGTCGACTGGGTTGGGACTTTCTCCTGACTCACCTATCTGCACATCTTTCGTGTCCTGTGGTAAGCCGGCAAACCTCTGTTCATTTGGGGTGAAAGCATGAGCTCATATTGCGACAACCCCAGTGAACATGTCATCTAGCTTCTCCTCCAAAACTTGATCAATGCCACTAAATTTAATTTTTTTGGTTGTCGGCACTGCTTGTAATTAAATAATCTATTAGTGAAATCATTTCAGTCTAAAAATTTATGCAAGATGAAGTAATCTTCGATATTTATTTACCTCTTAACTTCTCAGCCCACCAGTCCTCTGGTGCATCAATTATCCGCTTCACTGGATCTCATCCCAATTTTGTTGATCATCTTTTAAGTTCTTTTTATATTTTTCAATCTTTTTTTTAATTGATCTCATTTGTTTTGAGTTTCATCCCATCGTAATCCCTTCTAGTAAATTTCTTAACTTTAATCATAAGATTTTGTCACCCTTCTTTATTAAAATAGATGGCGGGTCTATTTCCCACCGCGACCTCCCTCAGATAGAGATCACAAAATATAATAGCGACATAGCAAATGCCGCGACCAATGAGAATGAAATAAATAACACATTCTCCAAAACATAACCGAATGGTAGATGCCAAAAAAGTAAATTAAAAAGTGTGAAAGGATGGGGAAACTACAGGTGATAAAATAAAACCTTTCCAAAACCCCTTCTCCTATCATATACCCTAGGAGCAAAATTATGAGAAAGAGCTCCTTGAAATAGCATAGGCTCCAACCACAAGCCAATATATGAATTGTTTACTACCATAGATAAACAACAGTGTAAAGATATATAAAAGTGTATATTCCACCAACTAAGATATACTTGAGGAAAAAGATCCCAATGCATCTAGGAGTTGCTAAATCCGACCAAACTCCCTGTAGCCCCTTTATAGAGCACTATGTAAAGAGAAGTTATAATAGAACCAAACTCGTAAAGTATCCCAAAGAATAATCAATATTTATGAAAAGAGCATTAGCAGAGAAGTAGCCAAAGTATGGGCTATCAAATAGACGTTATCTCTATCTATCAAAACTTATAACCAGTTGGAACCGCATAAACTCTAGAGATGACTCCAAAAAAACAACCAGAATCTCAAGATAATAGCCAAACTACTAATCCCATGTGACGAATCATGTTACCCACCCAAGAACACCAAAATCTGCTACCATTGCACTAAACCATAGGTAATAGCAAAGAAGTTAATAGTGAAAAGTGGCAACTCTCTATAAGTTAAAAATTGCAACATTTGCCGAAATTTTGCAAATCCCGAAGAAGGAAGAGGTATACCTATGAATGTCAAAGAAAATGCAAGAGCGGAAATGCCAAAGAAGAGGAGGACCGGAAATGACGAAGAGGAGAAGGAGCGCCTAGGGTTTGGGAGATGCGAACGAGAAAGGTAAGGAGAAGCGAAGGAATAGTGGGGAGGGTCACAGGAGTAATACAAACGAAAAAGCGGCCCGCAGGAGTCATCCCACTGGCCGCATGTTTAATAGATTCAAAACGTCGTATTTTAATAAGCTGGAGAAAAACGCAATCCAAACGGTACGACGGTGTTTTTAAAATATCGTCCTCACTTATAAGCTGTCTCAAACGGTCCCTCAAAAGTAAGGTTGAAATTTTTTTTATTAAGTAAACTAAAAATAGGTTATATATAATTATGAGTGTGAAATTAATTAATTAATGTATTAATATACAATCACTTGAAAAAGACATTAAGGGTTGGTTGTGCGTGAAATTGGGCTTTATGTGTGAACGGTAAGAACTAAATCATCTAGTTATTTAATGTTTAATGATATAAATTACTTAAAATTGAAATTATTGCCTTACTCACTAAATGCTAAAAACATATTTAATTTAATCAGACATTAAAAGTAAAAGATTAGGGCTGAATCAATTAAATTTGTAAAAGCAAAAAAGAAAATTTTGTGAAAACAAGCAAATCAAACTCTTAAGGTAAAAAATTACATAATTGTTTATGTGTTATTTTAATTGTATGTCATTAGATATATTAAGTGTTTCTTTTAGGAATAGGATTCTTCTCAAATGATTTGCATATTTAATTATATAGGTGGTTGTCCAAAGAAACTTAGTGAAGGAGAAGTATTTCAGAAATCTCTTGTAAGTTAAGCTAAGTAATTATTTTCTTATATTTATTAAATTTGAAGTTTATTAATTAAAAATTTCTTTACAATTATTTTATGATTGTATGCATGTTATAGCTTAAGAATTAAAGGAAATGAAATGAAAAAGAGAAAATGAATGTTTAATATTTTTAAAAGTAGGTAATTTAAAGGAAATGAAATGATAAGTAAATAATTAAGCCATACAAGATTACCCTCAATATACCCGTGCACATTAAATGAAATGATTAAAATGTATCTTCGGTTACAATTTGAGAATTCCTTCGAATACAATTTTGAGGGTGTCTTCGGACACATTTGTTAGGATTGCTTATAATATGATGGTAATCTTGTGATGACTATTAAAAAAATTAAATTAGTAAATATTTAAAGTGAAATGGGAAAGAATAATTTTAAAATTTTAAAGAAATAAACTGCATTTTCTTTTAGTCATTCATGTATAACATAACATAGGAATTTAATACATATTAGATTATAATTATCACACTAATTTATACTTACAGTTGCAATTAATGTTTTCTTTCCGAAGAAGAAAAATTTTAGGTTGATATGATTGTAGGAGAGACTTCGTTTACAAGAAGAAGACTAGAGGTGTAAACGAACCGAACATGAACAAACAGAGCTCTTGTTCGTGTTCGGTTCATTTGAAATTACGTGGGTTTAAAATAGACTCGTTTGAAATTGTTAGTGAAGTTATTGTTCGTATTCAGTTTGATTTATTTGAAATATGTTTGAAATGTTTGAAATGTTCGAATTATTCAAATTGTTTGAATTGTTCGAGATCTTACAAATTTGTTTGTATTGTTTAAATTGTTCGAAATCTTTCAAAAGTTTAAACCTATATGAAATTAATGCTTAAACCTGCATGAATCACATCACAAATGCAAAATAATCGAAGCACAACTCGCAATAAAATCATAATATCATATATCATCCATTAAAAATTCAGATCCAGAGGCAATATGCGAGATTTCACTCTCAAAAACTATGTTTAACTCAAAGAAACAAAATAAATCTAAAAGAAATATAAGAAAACTTAAGCTAAGAGACTAACCTAAAGATAAATACGAAATTATAAAATTTTATATAAGCAAAGAGGCGAACCTGAAGATCGGATTATAATTTAAATGATATAAATTTTAAATTATGATAAATTTTTAGAATATATATATATATATATATATAATTATTTAAAATTATTTTACATTTCAAACAATAATGATTCGAACACTATCAAACAAATGACTGTTCGTTTTTGGTTTGTTTATAAACCGAACAAAAAAAAATTATTTGTGTATGTCTCGTTTGCTTATCGAACAAATTGAACACAAACTCCCCGACGAGCCGAATACGAACAATTCGCGAACAATGAGCTTTTTTGACAACCCTAAAGAGGACCACTGCTACTAGGAAGTTTTATAATGATAGTTTTTCTTTATTGTTTCTTTCAAATATTGTTATATTGTTCAGCACTGACTTGAGATATTGTCTTTGGATGTTATTATTTATGGATGCTCTAGATTTTATTACACTTTCAGTGGCTTTTTTACATGTATTGGAAGTTTTTAAAATGTGGATAGTTAGATGTTAATACCATCCGACCGTAATTTTCGCCTTAGTTAATTTTAAGTACAAGGTCGGATCATGACACTTGAGGCTTTTTTCCTAGCATTTTCATAAGTTATATCCTTCATCATTGTGCTCCTTATAACTTGCAAAACTTCATTGCAACAATTCTCTTTCTTCCTCCTAATTCTCTCATATGTACGGTTCATTACTGCAGCTTTATTTTTATTCTTCTTTATTCATACAGCCAACTATGAACACAAATTTTGTTCCCATTGACCACAAAAACAACCATGTTACTTTGACCATATGTTCATTTAGAATCAAAACAAGTAACAAAAATCCAATGGGAGAATTGCAAAATATCCATTAAACTTGTTTGAATGGAAAGAATAAGCTCAAGTTGTCACAGTTGGCTCGCACCTTCTAGAAGTTAATACGAATATTGGGTTATTTACTTGGAAACTAAAATTGGCTTTAGATTGAATTGCTTCAATCATTTTAAATTAATATTAATTGGTTCAATTCATTTTACAATAAACTCAAAGGGAAAAATAAATTTAATATAATCTAATATCAACTCTTTAGTACCGGCACCTCATGGTATATAATGTATAGTCTAATTTGTTAGATTTAATTTTAACCATTTTTCCATATCCCAAACAAAGACCAATTGTTCTATATTAAAGCTAAATAATAATTAAACAATTTAGTTTCTCTGATTTGGCTAAATTTTGTCTCATACAGTGCGAGAACAATGATCTTCATATGATTTTCATTAATAATGAGAAGGAAATTGATTGATTTCATCATGAGAATTTGATTAAGTAGGTATTTAGAAATGTGAGAAAGGTTTTATAAATTTTGATATGAATGATGTGAAAATGTCTAATGTTACAAGTCGTTTTTTAGGAAAGAAAAGAACATAAGAGTAAAATCAAGGACTGCGTCAAGTGCATAGCCTTTATATTGGTTATGAAAATTATTATACCAAGGTGAGATACTTCGTTGCACATTTTTTGTAGATGACAAAATTATGATAGGTGAAACCTATTCTTAAATAAGTGAATAATCATGTATGTGTGACCAAAGTCTTCATCTTGTATTCTAGAGTTCCTAAATTTGTTGTGCATACCCTAGCTCCGTGGCGGCAAGCTTTGGTGAGCAAGTGTCCGTGAAGAACTGCCAAGGCCCACAGGCTCCAACTTGAGGCTTGTCCCAGGTTTGAATGCATATTTGCCAGATAAGCAAGCACACGATCCCTCTGCAGCACTTGCAACCTTGGACATACTCTGGTCCTCATGTTGATGTGAGGGGCTGCCTCCTTATCCTCAATCTATGTTCGAAGGCTTGATTCTTTTTTAAGAAGATAGTAAAATTAATTAGTTAAAGAAAACAGTACATAACAAAATGCCAGGGTAAAAAAACCATACAAAATAACAAAATAAAAAATAAAAAAAATCATTCAAAAGTCACCTAGTTTGAAGCCTAGCAAAAATAGGATGGTGTCGATAGATTTTCTTTTTATTCATGTCGCTTCTAATATAAAGAACGTGAATTCTTTTTATTCACTTAGGTGTCAGCACTCTAAAAGCCACTATCATAATAAAAAACAACATAAATAATCATCTTTTTATTCACTAGCGGGAAGAAGATGATACGTTTCAATAACTTGTGGAGTATTCTCAGTGATCAAATCAACAAATGATGAAGTAATTATCATCAACAAGTTAGCAAAAACAATATCATCAGTCACTAAAACCAGTACAAAATCTGAAGCTGGCGCCAAATTTTCATAACAGATCTCGATAGATATGGGGGTATCTTCCACTGAATGGTTTGAAGGACCAACTTGAATAATAGGAAAAATTTCTTCCAAATCAAAGATTTTCTTACCTCGAAACCAGACTTAAAACACCAAGAGAATTCATAACGAATAAAATATGATTGGATCATTATAATGGAATGTTTTCAAATTCCATCACTACCAACATCCAATAAAAGGTGGCCAACTCAATTCTTATTCTAAAATAGAGCAGTACCATCCAATTCTACCAAGAATAGCCACAAATATTATACTAAAACAACTAGTTGCAGCATATACTGTAAAAGCTTTTCAGAAAATATAACCAAAGGAGAATAAGATAGGCTAGTCGAAATAATGTAGCCAAAGCAAAGAAAATGAGATCTAATCTGAAGTGACAGGAGACTCGATAGAGCAATAAAACGAGCTATTTTAACATGCACATTAGGAGGTCGTTAATATAATAAGAATGCTGTCAGAAAAGTCTAATATGACATGTTTTTTAAGCAAACCATAAGATTATATTACATAAATCAATTAGGCCAACAGAACAGTCACTTATCAATTATAAATCAATTATTAATTTTTTAAACTCCCATAAAAAAATTGCCAATAAGTACGAGAGCGAAAGCACCAGCAAGCACAAAAAATTGTCATCCAAAAGAAAAGAACAAGCTTGCCTTGAAATGATGTGGGCTATTTATATTGAATAGTTTTAGAATTCTGATGAAAGAAAAATAAGAAGTTTTTTAATGAGGAGAAAAGGCCTTCAACATTTGAACCACAAACAACATTTGCAAAGGAACGCAAAGAATGAGGCAAATGAAATTCAATTCTTAAAAAGGAAGGAGAGGAATAGCTTTGAGGGCATTAAGAACCACAAGGGAAGGATCAGGCCATCACAATGGGGGATCCACCAAACCTCTGGCAGAAGTATTTGCATGGTTGGTGAAATGGAAATTATAAGAGATCCTCTAATAGAAATAAATGGAAGAGAACTAGCAGGACCTCGACCACGAATAACAAAGAAAGCACAGAAAGCGAAAAAATCTACCATCGGTGAGAAAGCAGAGAATGGCGGGACAAAAATAATCCTAAAGCCAAAGAGACTGACAGCGGATGTGGCATTGATGCCATGAGGTGGCATTAACAAGGCGACATTCAACCACAATCTCAAAAATCTGAGCAGAAGAACCACTGGCACCAATATTGAATGGGAAGGTGAGAAGCAACTGCAAGAAACTATGCCAAAACACAGATTGTCAACCGAGGTCATAAGATAGTGTTGTCGCTAGAGAAAGGCAAAACTAGTTGACCACATCCTGACCCCGCATGGCTAGAACTTATGTGAATCTGGGAACAAACACAAAAAAGATGTGTGGAGACAATGCGTGAGGCGAGCAAAGCAAGGGCGAACACGCAACTAGGGAGTGCGCAAAAATAATGCACGGAGATTTGTTGACCCCATTTTCGAGTGAGGTTTTCACTTCTCTCCTTAGAGCCTAGGGTCAAGTTTTAAGCTTCTCTTGTTTGACCCTTCTAGAGGACGAATACGAGATCCACACCATTTAGAAAATTCGAGCCAACTCGTCACTCCTTCGAAGTCTTGTATGGGCGGACCTCCCGAATACTTGACATTTTTGCTGAGTTGGTTAGAACCGACATAGGAGACTCGAGTTGAGTTCCTACATTAATAGAAGCACCCCAAGGAAAACCTCCTACGACTCGAATTCTCCTAACGCCGCATTTTGTGCACACATCGCACCACGCACGATTTTGACTTAATTTGACCTGCCCGCCGGCAAACTCGTCCGGATGACCTCAGATGATGAAATAGACCACAAGAATACGCTCGGGACGTCGACTTTAGCTAAGAAAGACACATATATCACTATGGTTCCGCACGTGAGCAATTAACACGAAAATCAATGCAAGTTTTTTTTTAATTAGATGGGCTTGGGCCCAGGCTCAACCCAGGTTCAACTCGAAAGCAATTCAGGCTGGATCCGGGCTGAACAAGGGTTAAACAATTTTGAATTTTAAATTTTTGAATTTCAAATGAGTCATTTAATTTCACTCTAATTAAATTCATATGGAAGTTATTACCGGCCAAATAAGACTCCTCTGCTATGGAAAATATTTAATCCCCCGCCAATTGCTTCATGTAACGACTCCCTTGGCTATACAATTCGGCCCAGATCCTATTCTAAAGAGGACACTCGCCTTCTTCCTGACCTCCTCTGCTCGATTCGACCTCCCTTGCTCCCTTCTCTGCTCGCGCACGCTCCTCTACAAGATTCGGCTCTCCCACTCACCTCACCCACTCTGCGAATCGAGACTGCTCGATCCCGCTCCCCCTTGCCTCCTCGCCACCAAGATCCTCACCCGCATGGTCGCCCCCTCCCGCGAGCTCTTCCTCCTCGAACAGAAGCCCTTGCCTTCCTCTCTTTCGTTCAGTTCTCCCCTACCAAAGCCCTAAACTGCACTGGTCTCCCTCTCTTCCTTGGCACCTACCCCTCCTTTCGCTCAGTCGAGGCCCTAGCCAGCGCTTCTCCTCGCTGGTTGAAACTCTTCCTCACCGAAAAAAAAACTCTAGCTGAAACTGCTGCTCCTTCCCCTTTCTGCTACAACCCTCTTGCGCACCAAAACCTGCTCCCTTTCTTCCTCATTTCCTCCACTACACGAAATCGCTATACAGTAATTTGGTAACTTCGAACCTCACTTCATTTGGTGTCCAAGCCTCCCACCTTACTACTCTAAATCTGTGAGCATCGATTCAGTCTAAGGAGATGTGAGATGTTATAAGGCAGGTAAGTTTTACTATTCTATCATAAAATTTCCAATTTCATCTGTTTAGGTGAAACGCGAGAATCAAATTTCTATGCTCAAGTGAAATGTGAGATTCAGGCTTCTCCATATTAATGGCTTTCCTCGTTTTAGCTATATTAAAAAGGGAGGTTTTGTAGCATACAGGAATTGCATGATGCGCAAGCAAAAATTTATGTTACCAAAGTGCTTAGTGAATAATTAGGTATTTGATTAGTGGTAAAGGCATTATCATGGCATATACACTCTTGACCCTGTTACAACCGAGTTTTCTTTTTATTTTCCTATTGAATTGCTAAAAGATGAGGTTATGATCTTTGAAACGTCATGGATCATTCTATATTCTAGATTAAATGCTCTAAAAGCCTAATTTTTTTTATGTTCATGTATAGAGTCTGAAGTTTCTTATACACTTAGCCATCCAAAATCTGACACCTCCATGTATTTTCATTTAATAAAACCTGAAATTTCTTTCTCTTTCAACAACAACAACAACAACAAAGCCTTAATCCCACTACGTGGGGTCGACCACATGAATCCTTTTTCTCCATTGCGTCCTATTTAGTGTCATGTTTTCATTTAGTTCTAATAAATTAAGATCATTTTTAATACAATAAACCCCAGTCTTCCTAGGCCTACCTCTGCCTTTCTTAACACAAGTCGAATCTAAAACATCTACTCTCCTAATCGGATCATCTAATGGTCGACGTTTAATATGACCAAACCATCTAAGACGACTTTCTCTAATTTTGTCTGCACGGGAGCTACACCAACCCTATCACGAATATATTCATTCCGCATTTTGTCTCTAAGTGTAAAGCCACTCATCCACCTAATCATTCTCATCTCGGCAACACTTAACTTATTATTATGCTTCTCTTTTAAAGGCCAACATTCAGCGCCATAGAGCATTGCAGGTCTCACCACCGTCTTATAAAATTTTCCTTTCAGTCTTAGCGGTACTTTTCTATCACACAAAAGGCCCGAAGCATTCCTCCACTTCAACCAACCAACTTGAATTCTACTATTAACATCCCCATCTATATCACCATTGCTTTGGACAACGGACCCAAGATATCTAAATCTTTCACACCTTTTAATTTGATCACCCAAAATCACACTTCTGTCACTAGAGCTATTACTAATAAAATTACATTCCATGTATTCAGTTTTAGTTCTACTTAAACGAAGGCCTTTAGACTCCAAAGTAGACCTCCATAATTCAAGTTTTTCTTGGACTTTTTCTCTCGTTTTATCCACGAGAAGAATATCATCAGCAAAAAGCATACACCAAGGTACATCCTCCTGTAGATGTCCAGTAAGACCATCCATAACTAAAGCAAAAAGATATGGGCTTAAAGCCGATCCCTGATGTAATCCAACAAAAATAGGAAAATATTCTGTCAATCCTCCTTCAGTTTGAACACAAGTAACAGCTCTAGTATACATATCTTTAATGACTTGAATATAAGTCATATCAACACATTTCTTCTCGAGAACTCTCCACAGGATATCTCTTGGAACCTTATCGTAAGCTTTTTCTAAATCAATAAAAATCAAATGTAGATTCTCCTTATTA
>NEWO01000002.1:5826621-5862450 GCA_003013225.1 Phalaenopsis aphrodite | reverse complement strand
CCGTAATGTGGGAACCGTTGCTTATTTAACACTACACCCGGGCGCCGGTATAGCAGCCCTTGCACACTTTTCACTGTATTCAGGCTATACAGCGCGTCGCTTCCAGGGGACGCCCTAGCACTTACACAATGATCAAAAAGATTCATGTCATGATTTTTTCGACAAGTTTTACGCTGGCTGTCGACTACCTAACGCAACCCTCCACTTTTCGCATCCGGGCTTGGGACCGGCAACGGCAGTGTTAAATTTCTTTCTCTTTACATATTTAAAATCTGAAACTCACACGGTTCGACTTGATGCAAATCGGAAATGTACTTGGCTTGGCTTTATGTAAAATTTGAGAGATTCGGATGGATATCATATCATTCCTATGTATTTACATATTAAACAACTAAACTTCATTATTTGTTTACATGAATACCACTCTATCTATGCATGGACAAATATATTGGTATGGTCTTCAACATGATATAAAATTTCGGCGGTGTTAATCTGAAAAGTAAAGTTTAGGGGTTTGGATATGTAGATACGTGTGAATTAAGTGGCGTGCATGCAAACCTTCCCAATAGTCTCATATACTTCAATGTCAGTCAAGAGAATGCTCGAATTTGATTCGGGAAACATGTGAGATTGGAACTGTTTTGGAATGGCATTAATGTTGTTTCGAACTTCATAAACTAGCGGCGTTGGAAGGATAAAATGTTGTTTTGTTTGCTCTGTATTCTACTGTTTGGAAGAGTTGTTTGGAAGTGTTGTGAGAGCTGTAGGAGAGCTGAAAAAACTGTTGTTTGGTTCTAGGGAGTGTTGTTTGGTGCTAGAGACTGCTGTTTGGAAGCTTAGAACTGTTGTTTGGTGTTAGGGATTGTTGTTTGGAAGCTTAGAACTGTTGTTTGGTGCTAGGGGGTGCTGAAGCTTAGAACTGTTGTTTGGTGCTAGGGAGTGCTGTTTGGAAGCTTAGAACTGTTGTTTGATGCTAGGGAGTGCTGTTTGGAAGCTTAGAACTGCTGCCCGGAGCCTTACGAGGTGTTAGGATCACCGGTGGGAGTTCCTAGCTGTTGTCTAAAGTCGTAGGAAGCCTTAGGATCACCGTTGGGAGTTCCTAGCTATTGTCCGGAGTTGTAAGAAGCCTTAGGATAACCTGTTTGGAGTTCTTCGTTGCTGTTACGACTTGTTTTGCCGTTTTTTACACTAGAATTACAGTTTCTTCGTTTTTATGCAATTTATTTGAATTCCGTGCAAATTACACTATGTCTTGTGAGTTAAACACGCACCAGGGACAACAGCAGCAGATACACCATATACGCAAGTACATTTTATTTATTGTTATTTTATCGCTATAATTTACTCTTGTTTTGATGTATCATGCATGCCTGATTGAGACAATATTTTCAAAAAAAATAATTTTCAAAAATTAAACAACATTTTCAAAAAAAATATAAAAAACATAATACGTACTTTTGAATTTACCAGAATCCCTCTGATGAGGTAATTGTTGCTAACGAGATCTCCCCAGTTTAAATGAGCTTAACAACTCATTTAAACTAAATAAATTTAAAAGAAAATAACAGTACCGGAACAAGGGAACCGTGGGATCCTAACCGGTGTCGCTCTAATCAATTTTAACCCCTCATAATGCTTGAATGACAAGAAAACCAAAACATTAAAACACACCTGGTGAAACCTTTTAAACCTTAGACTTTAAGACTGCTCTTCGACGATGAGCTCGGAACCAGCTTTGTGGGCAGTACGGCAAGGAGCTTAGATCGAGCAACAAGAGGATCTTCAACACCAAACCCTCATAGTCTAAACAACAACCCATAGAACTTCGAGGTAGCTCGAACAGCACGACGTAAATACTCACACCCTCTTTAGTCTTCTATACAATCATGTTGTGCAGTGTAAATCCTAACTCACCTTAGGTTCTAAGGTTGTCGTGTGGCACTACGTAAACCCACCTATCTCTACGGGCTATTTGCATAATCGAATATTATGCAAATGTAAGTCCCAAATAATAAAATTGACGATATCAAATAAATGAATAAAATTGCCTCCAAAACGCAACCACACAGTAGGATAGTTTGGGAAGTCACTGAGGGTTCTTCTCAGGATCCGTGACATCCCCTACATTTCCCTTCCTTTGGACTCCTGAAAATAATTGTTTCTATTTGAGCCACCCCCACTTGTTTTTCCACGTCCTACCATGAAAACCTAAACCTTGAAATATTGAAGAGTAGTACATCTGATTATTATCGAGAGTTTTCTCAAGTGACCCCAGTCATTTGGGATGTAATTAACTATAAGGGCTTGCCTCTATAGAAAACTCGGAATCCAGGTAAAATAAACTATATTTAATCTTTTTATTAGATAGGAGAACTTGTCGGTCACACATAAAAGGTTCGCAGACCAAACGGATGTCACAAATCTCTTAGTTTGCAGGATTGGATCTATCACAGGGATATACACTCATCTTTTCGAAATGTGTAGTATTCAATATATCAAACACAATTATGAAACTATTGGCGAATGAAATCCAGTTGGGTTCATTTTTCAAAAATTAAAATACACTACTTTCAAAACCAAAAATATATACCTCTCATATTAAATTAAATTTAAAAATTATTTTCAATTTACAAAATCACAAAAAGTTGACCGACAAGACTGCATAAAAACTAACTATCGTCCAAAGGCTTGTTAAAACCAGATTTAACCCAAACAGCAATAGAAAATCCAAATATTACAACTGCAAAGCTAATCAGGCGGTTACAACTCACACACTGAAAAGGAAATGCAACAACATAAACAAACAAACACAAATAAAGTGTATTCCAAGAGCGATAGAGGTGAGCTGGAATGGGTAGGTTGGGGCATTGGAAGGTGGCAGATTCAGCAGGTAAGGTTTCTAGAAAGTGGATGAGTTTGGGTAAGGTCTGTTAGGAGTTGGAACAGCGATAAAACAGCATGAGGGATGTATTTTGGTGGCTGGAATGGTGAAGACAACACAGGGAATGATTGGGGCAGCAACTAGGTAGTGGAAAGGGGTAGTAAGGACGGTTGGAAAAGCTGGTGGTGACCGGAAATGGAAAGGGAGAGGGTTGGACAGTAGGTCGGTAGCGACGGAGAGCGGTAGAGGTGGCTGGAATGATTGCGACAGCGAGGTTGGCAAATTTTAGAAGGTGGCAGCAACTGGGAAGGGAGAGAGTGCAGATTCTGAAAGTGGCAGCGTGTTGAAAGGGGGGGGCTTGCTGGCGGGGAATGCTTGGAAAAGGCAGGCACATCAGCTCCTTGTTGTCCGGATGGCAGCAACAAGCACAAAATCAGCAGACGGCGGCTAGAATATATAAACTGCTGAAAGAAACAGTGAGGAAAGTTGTTCCAGGTAGCTGCAGCAGGGACGAAGCGGTCGAGAGCGATGTAGTGAAAATGCAGAAGAGAATAAAGAAGATATCCACTACCTCATATTATAGCCCTCGAAGAGAGAAGCATACGCCGACGATTGTCCTTAACAAAATCGTTCCAAAAAAGCATCCTTACAAACCCTACCACAGAACATATATAGGAAGGACTAAAAAGGAATAAGGGATTTAAGAAAAGAAAAGGAACTGTTTCGGACGGTCTCCCATGATTGCGAATCTTGTGGTATTGTAGCAGCTAAAATACCGCAGAATTTTTTTGTACAAGAAGCTCCCGCGTCAATTTCTTGAAATTGGGGGAGCTTCGATCTCAATCGTCGAAGCTTTTGTCTCCTCATGGTATGGTGTCAAATCAACCACGTTCAAGGTGACGAAAATGTTGTAATCTTTCGGTAAGTCAATCATGTTGGCATTGACATTCCAAAGCACATCTTGATAGAATATGTATTCATCATGTTTTGGCACAATCATAACTAAAATTATACATGGATGAGTATTCTCGCGAACCAAATCTTAAGTCATTAAATCTGTAATTGGCTTCTTCTACTCGTCTTACTCTTTCGAGCATATCTGATGAACAAATATATAAGAAGGAATCAACTCTAAGACTAAGCGCCCGTTTGGGGCAGCTTATTTAGGTGCAGCGGCGTTTTGAAAACGTCCCCGCTGTGTTTGGATCGGCGTTCAAACGGCTTAACTATACCGCACTGCGTCCCACTTCAAGTAATTCCTTAAGGTCTTTGACGCGGCTCTCGACCCGCGTCCCAGCATTTGGCCGCAAGATTTGCCCTAGACACCCCTGAGCTCCCTCGCCGCAAGATTTGCCCTAGACGCCTTGGAGGAGATCGGCCCGGATTCCCCTCAATTTTTCTGTCTGATCGTAAGGTATGCTTTATCTCACTGGCATTCGTAGAGGGATCGATAGTCGCTGGCCATGAACGGTCGAACATCGTTGTGCTTTGTTTTTTTTTCTTCCTTCACAAAAGAGCAAGAGATTCGTTACAGAAATTTGGTTTCGATTTTTTCTGTTTCCTTAAGCTAACTCCCGAATATTGGTTTCGATTTCTTCATTCCAGAAATTTTGGTTTCAATTTTTTCTGGGCTTTAGAACTTTCTATGAGAGGAATCCATGCTAGCTAAGCGTGAAGTAAAGCGTGGAGAATGCAAATATGAATTTTGGTTTTCATTTCTTCATTCCAGAAAGGTTTCGGTTTCTCTGTTTCAATTTTTTCTGGGCTCTAGATCCTTCTATGAGATGAATCCATGCTCTTATCTATAGTTTTATGTTAAGAATGGCAATGGTTATAACATTGGGCAATGTTATAACATTAGAGCAATCTTAAGAATGACAATGTTTATGGCCTGCGGTTATTTGCTTTTTATAGGAAACATAGGTATGAGATTGGTTCATTATAAATTCGGGAGTTAAGTACATACAATTTGACATTATTTATGTATCCAGGTAACAAATATTACTCTTGATTGGCATGAAACATTACAGCATGTTCCATTCATCTTTACTCAAAATCTTGTTTTCTGCAGTGGAGTTTCGGTATCATTTATAGCTTTGATGGTTGTATCTAAAGGTAGAAAATTTATTTTGGTGCCAAAGGCTTTCATCAATGGTTGGGAGCTGAATGTTACTGGTGTTAAGCAGAGCTGCGAACTGTTGTTGGGTTTTTCGATTTTTCTGTGATCCATTAACCATTTGGTTTTTTGCAAATATGGTATGATCCATTCACATTTCAGAATTTGGTATGTTCCATTCGGTTTTTAGCAAATATCAAAATGGAGGAAGAATGAAAACATGTTCAATTTTTATTTTTTTTTCTAGAAACTTCTATTATCACAAAAGGGGGAAATGGTATGGTGAATTGCAAGTTGTATTGTTCTTCCTTAAGATGGTTTTATGTAACCTGAGATAATTGCATAATAAAGACTTTTCGATGTCTTACTGTGGATGTAGGCAATTGACTGAACCACATAATTCATTTGTGTCCTTATATATGTTTTTTTTAGCAAATAGCCAAATTGTTTTATGTATTGGTGGCAAATTCATTGAATGGTTCTTTGTACATGATCGAACCTCATTTTAGATTAGACTTTTAAATTGAATTTTGTTTTTAGCATACATGAAAAGGGTGGAAGCATGAAAACTATTTAGATTCAAAATTAAAAAGTGTTTATTATCATTTGTTGCCTATAGTTTGATTATGTCTAAAGTTGTTGAAGGGGGATCGTTTGTAATGTGACATAAAAAAGTAACAAATATTTTTTGCGATCTGTGTATTAAAGAAATAGAAATGGGGAACAGACCAACAACGTATTTTAATAAGGAATGGTGGAAAAACATTGCTAAGAGATTGAAAGAATTGACTAGCAGGGATTACGATAGACTTAAATTTAAAAACAAATGGGGGTTGAAGGAGTGGAAAATATGGAAGGACTTGAAACGTGGATCTACCGGTTTAGGTTGGGATCCGATTAAAAGGACAATTGATGCTCCAGTTGCATGGTGGGCTGAAAAATTAAAGGTAATTTTCTATCTAATCCATGGATTGTTAGTTTCGAAATTGTTTTCTCTAATCATAATTTACTAACTATTCCCTCTAAATGCTATATCACCGGCGGTACCGGCAGCGAAGAAGTATAAACAGTGCAGAATTGAGTCAGAATTTGAAGAAAAACTGGACGTAATGTTTAAATGAGTTATCTCAACGGGAAAGTTTGCATTCAACCCTAGTGAATCCAGTTTTACAGGGATACCAGATGAATTCACACCTGAGTCATGGACACCCGATGAAGAAGTGTCTAGCATTAACCAGAGGGATATGGGGGAGTCCGATACAATTTTAAAGAGACCCAAGATTGCTGAGAAAAATAAAGAGAATGAACATTTTGTAAACACCTCCTTCGATCGTTTAATTGAAGTTATTACACTGCCAGCACTCATGCCAGCAGCCATGAGAATCCGGTGTTTTCTCAGGTTGGCAGTGCAGATGAGGACAGGCGCAGCCAGAGTCTGAAATTAAATATTTTAATTTTTTTTATTGTTGTTGTACATGTATTTGTACTTTTTTTAGTTCTCTTGGTACTCATGAGGGTGTGAGAACTTTATGTCGTCTTTTAGAACTGATCTGTAATGATCGTATGTTTCTGCACTATATGTTTCTGTTCTGTCAATAAGTTATTCTGAATAAGCTGTCCCAAACAGTTTTATCAGACAGGCAGAAATGTCATTTAACTACCAATAAACTATTCTGAAAAAGCTGCCCCAAACAGCAAGACAGATTATTCCGATAATCTACAGATTATCAAATTATCAAAATAATTTGTTTATCAGCAGATTATAAATAATCCACAGCTGCACCAAACAGACCCTAAATCTATGACGGATTGGATCACATTGAAGTATAACCATTAGGTAGATGTCTCTTCTTCTTCTATAAAAGAAGATGGATCCTATTATAGAATGTTCTGATTTCCAAATATCCTAAAGCAATTTCTCACGATGTAGTCCATCCATTCTCTGAATACAATGAAAAGTGTGCAATGGTCGCTAAACCAACGCCAAATTGTAGTGTTAAATAAGCAAGAGTTCCCACAATACGGACGGATGCAGGTAAAGAAGTTAGTTCATGAAACTAATATTATAATAGGATATTGGAATATAGGTATTCTCACTATTAAATTAATGGGATTAGTTGATATTATGATTCATAGAAAGATATCTTATGTGTTCAAGAAAATAAATGGATTGGAGAAAAGGCTACGGAGATTGATAAATTAGGTTTAATACTTTAGTATTCAAGTAAGGGTCACTAGAAATAGTGTTTTAGATAAGAGTTTGAATAATAATGTTGTAAAAATTAATAAAGTTAGAGATAGAATAAAATTATTGCTGATACTAAAATTTTTAATATTATAAGTGTTTATGATCCTTAAGTAGGTTTAAGTATAAGTTTAAAGATAAATTCTAGAATGACTTAGAAAACTTAATACAAATGATACCTCTTGAAGAAGGAATTTTTATTGAAGATGATTTAAATGAACATATCGGTAGAGTGACAAAAGATTTTAGAAATATTTATGGTGGCTAACGTTTTGGAGTGATTAATAAAAAAAGTAGAGTTATACAAGATTTTTTTTTAGCGTGTGATTTTGTTATTGTTAATACTTTATTCAAGAAAAGATAAGAGAATGTTATTACTTATTAGAACAGATCTAATAAACACAAATTGATTATTTTCTTATGAGAAGAAAAGATAGTCGAGAATGTAAATATTGTAAGGCCATTCCACGTGATGATTTAAGTATTCAACATCGATTATTAGTTCTAGATTTTAAGATGAATAGTTGTAAAATAAAAAATATTAAGAATCATCGTCGTGAGAATTAGATGGAGTACCTAAAAGACAAATAAAAGTATTTTTTATGTGTAAAATTCAAGACTTCAAAATTTGTGTTGTTCATGAACAAGCAAATTCTGTGTGGGATAAAATAACAAACACAATAAAACAAGTGGCAAAAATTGTACTTATAGAATCAAAATAAATAGTTTTTATAAATAAAAATAGTTTGTGCTGGAATAATAGTGTGCAAGAAAAGATAAAATATTAAATGTTATAAAAATTAATTTATATGTGTAAGAGCTTAGAGAATTGAAAAAAAATATCAAACGACTCGTAGGGTGTCTAAGAGAGCAATTTATGACGCTAAACATTTTGCTTTTAATGATCTTTATAAAATATTACATACTAAGGAAAGTAAAAAATATATGTATAAACAAGTCAAAAAAAGAGAAAAGAAAAGTAAAGATTTAACTCAAGTAAAGTGTATTAATGATAAAAATTAAAAAGTGATTTTCTTAGAAAAAGATATTCAAAATAAATGGGTGCGTTATTTTGTTAAATTTTTTAATGAAGTTTTGAAAAATACGGTCAACCTTAGTGATCTTAATATTGTTAATGATAATAAAATGTTTCATTTTTATCATTTCATTAGTAAAAAAGAAGTTGAGGAGGCTTTAAAGAAAACCAAGGGTGGAAAGCCTGTAGGACCTGATGATATCCCAATTGAAGTGTGAAAATATTTAGAAGATTTGGGAGTTTCCTGCTTATTAAACTCTTTAATATTATATTAAAAAATAAAAAGATGCCTAAGGAGTGGAGGAAGAGTATTTTGGCCCCTATTTTTAAGAGCAAAGGGGATGCACAAGAGTTCCAATTCTAGAGGAATTGAGTTGACGTGTCATACTTTAAAATTATGGAAGCGGGTAATTGAACATGGGTTAAGACGTTTAACAAAGATTTCTCATAATCAATTTGGCTTTATGTTGGGTAGGTCTACTAAGGAAGCTATACATTTATTGAGAGGTTTGATGGAGAACTTCAGAGATAATAAGAATGATTTACATATGATTTTTATTAATTCAGAAAAAGCTTACGATAAGGTTCCAAGAGATATCATTTGGAGAGTTCTTGAGAAGAAAGGTGTTGATAAGACTTATATTCAAGTCATTAAAGATATGTATACAAGAGTTGTTACTTGTGTTTGAACAGAAAGAGGATTCACCAAATATTTTCCTATTTATGTTGGTTTACAACAGGGATTGGCTTTAAGCACATATCTTTTTGCTTTAATTATGGATGGTCTTGCTGGACAATTACAAAAGGATGTACCTTGGTGTATGCTTTTGCTGATGATATCCTTCCTTGGATAAGAAGAGAAAAAAAGATCAGAAAAAACTTGAATTATGGAGGTGTATCTTGGAATCTAAAGACCTTTGTTTGAGTAGAACTAAAACTGAATACATGGAATGTAATTTTAGTAGTAGTAGCTCTAGTGATAGAAATATAACAATGGGTGATCAAATTATTAAAAGGTGTGACCGCTTTAAAAATCTTGGGTCTATTGTTCAAAATGATGATGATATTGATGGGGATGTTATTAGTAGAATTTAAGTTGGTTGGTTGAAGTGGAGGAATGTTTTGGGACTATTATGTGATAGAAAAGTGCCACTCAGACTGAAAGGAAAATTTTATAAGATGGTGGCGAGACCTGCAATGCTCTATGGCGTTGAATGTTGGCCTTTAAAAAGAAGCATAAAACTAAGTTAAGTGTTGTCGAGATGAGAAAGATTAGGTGGATGAGTAGCTTTACACTTAGAGACAAAATGTGAAATTGATTATATTCGTGATAAGGTTGGTTNATAAGATGGTGGCGAGACCTGCAATGCTCTATGGCGTTGAATGTTGGCCTTTAAAAAGAAGCATAAAACTAAGTTAAGTGTTGTCGAGATGAGAATTATTAGGTGGATGAGCGGCTTTACACTTAGAGAGAAAATACGAAATCAATATATCTGTGATAGGGTTGGAGTAGCTCCAGTGACAGACAAAATTAGAGAGAGTCGTCTTAGATGGTTTGGTCACATTAAACTTCCATCATTTGATGATCTGATTAGAAGAGTAAATATTTAATATTCGACAGTGACAGACAAAATTAGAGAGAGTCGTCTTAGATGGTTTGGTCACATTAAACTTCCATCATCTGATGATCCGATTAGAAGAGTAAATGTTTAATGATCCGATTAGAAGAGTAAATGTTTAATATTCGACTTATGTTAAGAAAGGATGAGGTAGACCTAGAAAGACTTGGGCATGTTGTATAAAATATGATATTAATTTAATAGAATTAAATGAAAATATGACACTAAATAGGAAGCAATGGAGAAAAAGGTTTCATATAGCCAACCCCGCTTAGTGGGATAAAGGTTTTGTTGTAGTTATCCATCTATTTTGTATGATCATCTGTTGGTGAGTACATTATTGAATTAATTTTACTGCCCCAATGACTCCATATGGTCTTCCAAAAGTAGCTCAAAAGCTTCTCACATCAAATATGTTTGACCTCCCTCAGCATAGGCAACTAAGGAAGTAATCTATATATTTGAAAAAGTCTTAATTTCACTTATATGGGGTTGTCATGCCTCTAGTGTTGATTCCCGAAACTCACGGGCCTTTTGAACTTCCAATGTCAATTTTGTCGACGCTCCTCTCAACTTCTGCAAAATAATAGTTTGAAGCACCACAATCTCAAACTCTGTATGGACATAAATTACCTTATACTCACTCTCTTCTCAAACAACTATTGTTACTTTAATTGAAGTAGCTATAATCTTTTTGTTGTTGGATGGAAGTTGAGAATCCAATCTGAAATCTGTCTCTTGGCTCACTAACTTCATTGCTCATTGATCAGTGAAAGAGATCATTCTCCTGATTATGCAATCTGATTCAGTAGGTCCAAATTTGACACTAGAAACACTACTTAGTTGTGACGGATTTGGGAATGTGTATGGCTTCACTTATTCTGCACTCTAAATCAATTTCTCAAGTCTGGGCTTATATGTTCCATTTCTTGTGTTCTTGCGACTCGATTCTAGGAATGAACTCTGCCTAAAGATGTAGTAGTCATCAAGTGATGTTGCATCTCCATTTTTGAAGCTGAGGTATGAACATTCGGTCTTTAATGAACTGGTAGGTATTGGCGCTACATCTCCCATTTTATCTTTGGATGAGATAGTGACCTTGTCTTTTCCCTCACATTAACTTAGGTGATTCAAAATTTTCCACCAAAACAACACACTCTTCCTTACTACTTTGTCTGGTGGGATGTCTTGGTACTCGAAAAAAAGAACCACAGTCTGGAGTCACTCGATGAACTCGTTCGGATCTAAATGATCGTCAAAATATGAGAAATTCACCTTATTTCAAAATTCTGGCTTCTCATAAATTTTAAGTTTTCGGGTTAGAGGTTCTTCATCTCTATCATCTTTATGGTGGAAGAGATTTACTCCATTCATTCAAGCTAGCAAGTCACCGTTGTGGTTGCGGGTGACCTGTCTTGATGGTCTCCTTTCCTTAATTTTATCGAGTGTTTGTAGCAGTCAAAGTTGTTATTATTTCCCTTACATGATAAACACTTGATCAGTGTCTGGCTATTATCTCCTTGGTGGCATGATTAGTGTTTGGGTTTGAGCTTGGGCTTAGGTAGGTAGAAGAGGGTGTTATAGGGATGATGAAGGATGAGAAAGAAAATTTGGGTGGAAATAAGGTTGGATGTGGTGGATGCTAGAAACTCAAAGATAAGACTAGAGTTAGGCTATCACTGATATCAAATAATGTTGGAGTTAACCCAAATACTAATAGGAAAAATAAATATTATTATTGCAAATCCAATTAGGCGGTTACAACTCACACGTTGAAAAGGAAATGCAACAACAAAAACAAACAAACACAACTAAAGTGTATCCCAATGGTGGTGGAGGTTAGTAAGATGGATTGGAATGGGTAAGTTGGAGCGTTGGAAGGTGGTAGATTCAAGAGGTAAGGTTTCTAGAAGGTGGATGAATTGTGGTAAGGCCTGTCGGGAGCTAGAACAATAATAAGAAGGGATGGAAGATGGATTGGGCGGCTGGAACAGCAGGAATAAAATGGGGAATGGTTGGGGCAGAATTTAGGTAGTGGCGGAGGGTGGTAAGGGCATTGGAAAAGCTAGGGGTGACTGAAAATGGCAAGGGGGAGAGCTGGACAGCGGATAGATGGCAACAGAGAGTGGTAGGGGCAACAAAATTGGTTGCGGTAGCGAGGGAGGCGAATTCTAGAAGGTGGCAGCAAGTGGTAAGGGGAAGAGTGTAGGTTCCTGTTGGGCGTGGAGGCACGGTGGCAGGGAAGGCTGGAAAAAGCAGAGTAAACAATTCCTTGTTGTCTTGGATGGCGACAGCAAGCAAAAAAGCAGCTTGAAGGGATGGAAGATAGAAAACTGCAAGAAAAAAATGATCAGGACAGCCGAGAGAGAATTGGGAAGGCTGCGGAAGAGGATAAGAAAGATAGTCACCACCTCGGGAATAATATACAACTGAAGCATCCGCGAACCCTCGGATAAAGCCCTTGAAGAGTGAATTAGACGTCGATGGCTGTTCTAAACAAGCTAACACCAAAAAAACCTCCTTCCAAACCCTAATGCAACACATATATAGCAAATGACTAAAAAAGAATGAAAGATAATAAAAATGAAAGCATAAGAAAGGGAAATGGGATTGATTTGGCCCGTCTCCCGTGATAGTGAATCTTGCGATATTGTAGTAGCTATAGTACCAATTTTTGTACAGGAAGTACCTGCATCACTACTTCATGGCTATCGTCAATCCTTCTAAGGCAACGGCATACCTCTCATTTTCCCTCTCTAGCATCCACTCTCTCATTCAGTCGACATCATTTTTCCACGTTCAACATTGGTTCCACATATCTACTCGCAATTTGTTCATCTTAGCCCTCCTCTTGATCTGTCTATCTTCCTATAGACTCCTAAGATTTGGATGGTTTTCTCTCTTCCATCTACATTGCCCCAGCTACGGGTGTCAAAAATTGAGTCAACACACACCAACTTAATTTGAACTCGACTAGAAAAATCTAGGTCTGGTTTGACCTGAAGAATTTTTGTCAGGTTTAAGCAAAGAATTTTGACTTATTTTATTTTCCGAGTCGGGTAAGGGTTAACCAAATTTGACCAGAAACTGACCCGCTAAACTAAAATTGGCTCGAAATAAACCTGCCGGCTCGAAATTGATCTGAAATGAATAGGAATTTGACCCAAAAGCAACCTGAAAAGCTATTATGACTTGTGTTAAATGGGTTATACAGTCAGGTTTGGGTCGACGGGTTGAAGGTGTGCCGGATTTGAGTTATACTTTCTGACTCATTTAATATTTCAATCGGGTTCTGGTCAAGAGTTTTCGGGTTGGGCCAATTTTGGTTCAAACCCAACCTGACTTACAAACCCGAATTGACACCCCTAGCCCCTGCCTCAGTTGCCTTGGTCATCTCATATATTCTTTTATTTTTTACTATGATGGTCTCCATAATCTACTTTGTTTTTTGCTATGATGGTCTCCATAATCTACTTTTGAAGCTCCTTGCTTTGATCACTCTAGTCATTCCTGAGGTTCTTAACCCTTTACTCTTACCAATCCCTTATTTGCAAATGTAGTTAGGAGTGATGGGGTTATGGGTCCAGATTTCATGCAACCCTTAATAAACTATCATTAGGCTAAAAAAAATTATGTCCACAAGCAAATTTCTTCTTTTTAAGAAACCTACGCTTATATGCATTCATGTTGAGATTTCTAAATTTACTCGATCATTCACTTTTACTATTATTGAGAAATTCTCTGAGTTATCCTATCATAAATATCAATTACAAATTTATATCAGATTTACTAATGATTTGTAAACTTTCAGTTGATCTATTTTATTATAATCATCATATCATTATTAGAATTCATTTGTAGTCATATTAAATCAGGCTCTTTTCTCACTGTACATACTAGATCAGCGAATTTTCAATAATAATGCTGAAGTGGACACCCCCATTTCAGGCCTCCGAGTAGAAACCAAAGACCCATCTTTATGAGCCTTTCGTACTGGAAGAATTGGTGGCAATGCATATTACCTATTCTCTTTATAAGAAGGTCCTGATTGGTACATCGCTTGTATTAATTAGCATAAGGTTGAATTTGAAGGCATGCCTCAATCTTTCTAAGAGACCTTCAGCCACATTCATGTTGATTTCATCAAGGCCCATCTGGAACTAATAAAATGAAATAAACAGAATCATGAAATTCACTCAAATGATCATACCACTCCTTCAATGACCATCGCTTCTCCATAAGTGCAGAATGTTCTACAAAATTGGGACCAATTAACTCTAAGAAAGCTTTATTTGGTGTGATTTCCCTTGATATTCATTTGACTATAACATCTACATCTCCAATAAATTGGATAATGATCCTCCTACTTTAGATGGTTTTCACCAAGCATCAAACTAAGCTTGGGTGCCATAATATCTTATTTTACCATGTGTAGGTAATTCTTGATAATTGCCCTCTATGTAGTTCTATCATTCGCTCATAATGAGAATTGTTTTAAAAAAAGTGAATGAATAATTAAGATGATGGAAAAAATATTTAGAAAGTAAGGAATGCAAGATTTATAGAACCATAGAGGAGAGTGCAGAAAAACTAAAAATAAAATGATTTTATAACAGAAAATGTAAAAGTAGCATAAATTCAAGATAAAGGTGTACATAGTGATTTGGGCCCCCTTTAGAAGGAAGATAACATATAAAAATAAGATGAAGAGATGGAGTTAATTGTATGGATTAGGAAGAAAATTTGATAGCCAAAAAAACAAATCTGTGCAGAAGTTGCGAAAGGAATTGTGTAAGCTAAAACCGCATTCAAAATGAAAGAGTGGTGAAGGAGGAATCATAAAATTGACCTCAAATAGATTGTTTGAGGAAAATGGAGATGATAATAGCCTAGCATTAGTTCACTTCTAAACTTGAGTGACATCTTCAGCTGATGAATCATTAATTGCTCACAATGCCTTCTAATACCCTTTAAAGAAATCAGCTTCAAAATAAACTGTAATAGTAAAGGATAGCATGCCTACAATTGGATTTTTTTATAAAAAAATAAGTCAAAGTTCTAACCTCATTAAAATGAAACCTCCTTCGATGTTTTACAAGACCTTCAGTGGCAGAGTAGAACATGTCCATTAGCATCGTCTTCCCTGATATTGGATCATACAAAGATAATCATAAAAGATCTCATTAATAATGATTATACATGCTGTTTTAGCAAATGACAAGACAAAATAGTTTGATGACTCTGAATAAGAAAAGAAGAAAAAAGCAAGCTAATTTTAAATTTTGAGTTATATTTCAAAATAATCTACCCACTATTCAAATGTGGCCAACCTAGAGTTTGTTTGGAACAGTTTTCTCACCGCTTAGCTTACTGCTTCTATGAAATTGTTGTGCTGAAAAACTGTTCTTTACAATCAAATTTGTTAGTACGTTGTTCATCTTTTTCAATATATATATATATCTATATATATATATGTATGTATATGCACACATACTGTATATATGTATGTGTGTGTGTGTAAACACACAATACTAATAGCAACTTTCAAAAGGGCCGCTTTCTACATAATAACTTTATTATCATCTTAACAAAAATGAATCCTTAGTTTCGACGTAACACATTTCTCTAGTTTTACACCTCCCTAGTTTAACACCTCCGCTATACAATAACCATCAAAAATAGTCTCTCGAGGATTAAATTAGAATCAATTTTGTTCGGCTAAAACTAGATTAGGATCATTTTAATATCAAAATTTTGACATGAGGGAACAATTGGATCAATTTATAAGGTTGAGAAACAAAATTAGAGAAATTTGATATCTTGGAACCAAGTTGACCACAAATAAATAGTCGGGAGAGAATTTTGAAATTTAATCTTTTAGAATTTATCATGAAGCAAAATAATATGTTCCAAATGTTACATCAGATGTAATTTATAAAATTAAATCCAACTCTTTGCTTTAGAATGTGAGCTTGAGTATAAGTTACATATTATTAAATCTTTAAAGCCTAATGTGTTAGAACAATACCGTACCACTCCCAACATTTCCATACAAATAAATTCCTTTAGGCGGATGAGGCAGAACTGGCCGTTCACCAGCTAATGAATCAATCTTTCTCTCCCGATTAAGATATGAGACCATCCTTCCAACTCCAGGCTCTGGATTCCCTCTTCTCCTCCTGAGCCGTAAAACATAAGCTTTAAGGAAAACTAAAGAGCTACAGCTAAAAGACTACTGAGCTGAGGAAGCCAAACCTTATTTCAGAAAGAGAAAAAAAAACAAAGCAACAAAATCAGCATGGCATTTAACAGTAGAAGAAATTCCACTAGATCCTGTCCAGTGAGATTCAAATAAAAAGTATTTTACAGATAATTATACCCACTATTCTCTGGAAACCTGAAAAAAAGCGATGACCAAATCAGGATAACCAAGCTAAAACTGCTGCAGAGAGCTTTCATCATGTGTTAGAGGATTTCACCACATTTAGTTGAAGATCAGAAATTGACTTCCAAATGAATATGCCACTCAAGCACATGACCATGCCTCCCTCAGAAGATACCATCTTAAGTTTAGCAATGTAAAGCATAAAATTCTGATAAAATTTTGCGTCATTTGTTCACATTAAAAAAAACCATGAAAAGCAAATTCAGCTATGTGCACATATTCTTATCGATTTTACATTAATAGCACAAATTTGATCCATCAAACATATGGGATCAGAGGGACATTTGCAACGGACACGTCATAAAAGCAAAACCATTTCTCAGCTGTACAAAAAAATTAACACAAAATGAAAATGGAGGTGGGCGATGTTCTACCTAACAAAAATTGCTATGATACTAAATTTTAATGCGTCCTAAAACCAGGAGGAATCATAATGGTTTTGGCAATGCGATTTAGTATTGCTCTAGGGTTTGGCAAGGTCATGATGGGCAGTTTACCAGCAGCAACAAAAAAATAATATGGATAAAATTTGGCAAAAGAGTTTTCAGATTTCCGAATTTAAGGATTTGTTGGGAAGAGAAGTTAGTTGGGAAATTGAGAGAAGGGAAAGAAGCAAATAATGACAGATAGAAAGATAATTTGAAAGAGTAAGAGACTAAAAAGGGAGAGAGGAGGGAGGAGGTGAAGCCGGAGAGAGAGAGAGAGAGAGAGGAGCGCTGTCGGTCAACTTTTTCGATAGAGATTGATTTGAAAATGTGAAATATAAAAATTAATTTTTGAAATTTAATTTAATATAATAGATATATAGTTTAGATTTTGAAAGTAGGTGTTTTAATTTTTAAAATAAATGAGACCAAATGGATCTCATTCGTCCAATAGTTTGCATAATCGTGCCTGATACCGCGAATACTACACCCTCCCGAAAGATAAGTATAGACCTCGGCGATAGACCCAATCCTGCAAACTAAGAGATTTGTGACATCCATTTGGTCTGCGAACCTTTTATATATGACCGACAAATTCCCCTATTTAATACAAGGATTAAATAGGGTTTATTTTAGCTGGGTTCCAAGTTCCCTATAGAGGCAAGCCCCTATAGTTAATTACATCCCAAATGACGGGAGTCACTTGAGAAAACTCTCGATAATGATCAATGGTTCTGGTCTTCAAGAATTCAAAGTTCAGGTTTTCAAGGTAGGATTAGGAAAACCAAGTGGAAATGGCTCAATGCGGAACACTTATTTTTAGGAGTCCAAAGGAAGGAGAAGGTAGGGGATGTCATTGATCTGAGGAGAATCCCCAGTGATTTCCCAAACTATCCTACGGTGTGACTATATTTTGGAGATGAAATTAATTAAGTGTTTGATCTTGCCAATTTTATTATTTGGGACTTACACTTGCATAATACCTGATTATGCAAATAGCCCGCAGAGATAAGAGGGTTTACGTCGTGTCACACGACAACCTCGGAACCTAAAGCGAGTTAGGACTTATGCTGCACAACATGGTCGTGCAGGGGCCTAAAAGAGGGTGAGGATTTACGTCGCTCTTGGCGAGCTACCTCGAAGTCCTATGGGTTGTTATTATGCTAAGAAGGGATAATGCTGAAGAAGATCCTCTTGTTGTTCGCTTCAAGCTCCTCGTCGTGCTGCCCACAAAGTTGGCTCCAAGCTTCTGTCGTCGTGACAGCTCCAGGGTTTAAGTGTTTGAAAATTGTAGTTTGTGCTTCACAGTTTTGGTGTCAATGTTTAGTTTTGTTTTGTTTCAGTTTTGGTTTCAATACCGGTTGTGCATACAACATAATCAAATTGCAGGTAAATAAAAATGTACTTGAAAGGTAAACTGCAGTAAAATAAAATGCTGTAGATAAACTGTAAAAGCGTACCTGGGCATCTGCTACTGTTGTGTTATTAGTGTTGCGAGCTNACCTAAGGTTGTTCGATCCTATAGGAACTCATTTTCAGACCCTCTGCATGTTGGTCCTTAGCCCTTGCAACTAGAAATTGAGTGCTTGGGACCACTCGTGCGAGTTTTCACAAAAATGAGTAAAGAAGCGGTTTGAAGTTCTATGGGAGGTGGGCTCCGTTACTAGTCCGCTAGGATGGTCAACCAGGAACTCCTAAGGCTAGATCCTAGGTTCTAAGATTAGGAGGCTAAGACCTCACTAAAATGAGGTCAACAAGCGCATGACAGAGCTGGGAGATAGAGATGAGAACAAGAGAGAGGTGCCCGCAATTCCAAGAATTTATGCATCTTAAATTAAAGTATGAACAAAAGGAGCGAGAGGAACATGCCATTGCCAAATAATTGGGATGCCTGAAGGCCGCCATCAATAAGGTGGTCCAACTGCAAACCAATTAACCACCGAGGGGTGTGCAGAACTTAACATTGAAAGTGGAGAGGCAACGGAAGCAAAGCGAGCAAGTGCAAGTTAGGCACCCACCCACAGTGGGAGACCTAAGAAGGGAGCATGCCGCAGGGAATGGAGCAAATTGGTCGGGAATAGGATAGAGCCATTTTGAGCGAGGAAAAGACTAAGAATAATAATATGCCCGAAAATGCTTCAGATGTCATGGTTTGGACATATCGCTTCCAGTTGACCGACAAGTTAAGTTATGTCCACCAAAAAGCAGAGGGTAGCAGATGAAGGGAGCAAACTCATAGACAGCTTAAGAACTAAGTGAGGAGTTCCCGCTCCAACCAGATGAGGGTGAGATGTTGGTGGTTCAGAGGGTCCTACAGACTGAGAATAAGAGGGAGCAATAGCTTCGTCACAACATATTTAATACATGTTGCACTGTAAAAGAAATGGTATGTAGTCTCATCAGTGACGGAAGTAGTAAAAACGTGTGTCCACACCAATGATGAAAAAATTGAGCCTTGTGACTTCAAGGCATTCCCAGTCGTATCTTCTGACGTGGCTGAAGAAGAATAGAATGAGCATTGACAGAAGGTGTCTCATGGAGCTTTTGATTAAGAGTTAGTTGCAGGATCAAGTTTGGTGTGATGTGATGTCCATGGATGTCTATGGACTCAATGTTTGGGCTTTTCAAACCAAATTCTAAACCGTCTTTGCATTTCAACTGTTTGAATGACGCGTTCATGAAACTGTGGTTCAACTTGTGGCCCAAATTTCTAATATTGAGCGATCGTGACTCGCAGCCCGTGTCCCGCGTTCACACCGCTTTTTTTCCCGAATTATCGAGGATCATATGTTCTTTCACGACATCTCCCTTCTTCCACTCCGATCCTAGGTAAGGACAGCATTGCAGTGTACGAACACATCTGAAAATCCCATCTTCCCCTCGTGATACTTCATTCTCCCATGCCATCTATCAGAACTTGTGAAGTGCACGTTTCCCATAATTGGAAAAAACACGAACTCCTCCATTGCACGTGAATGGTTTCTCACCTTCTATTCCTGCCTATCTAGCACCTGTGGGCAAGTCGAGTCACAGATATCGTTTCCCTACTGTGTTAAGCACGCTTCACATTGATTGTCTGTTAAGCAAAAATATGGGATGAAGCTTGTAAAATATATTTCACTTTTTTTTTTATGTTAATCCTACCTTTGTTTTGAAAAGAGTCGTGCATTTGCTCTTGTAAATAAATCTACTTGTGACGCAAACTTTGGGAGCAAGTATAAACTTATTTTTTGAATAATTGATACTCTTTTTTTTTATTATTTTATGCAACCTTTTGAGAATTCTAATATTCCTTTTATTAGTCCATTTTGAAAAGTATTTCTTTTTTAATTTTACTTCAGAGAATAACTTTTAAAAAAATATAATTTCTAAAATTTAATCTTATCTTGATTCTATAATGTAACTTTAACTTTATTTTTGTATTTCTGCTTGTTTAAAAGATAGAGTTAAATATGAGAATTACATACATTGATAAAACCTATGAATTTTGTATAATATTAACATAAGGGCATTTCAGACATTTGTCAAGAGAAAACACTTTCAAAGTTGTACTTTTCAAACAGATCTACTGCTTCTGAAACACCAACTTTTGAGCAATAGATTTTTCATAGCAGCTTTTCAACTGAGATTACAAACAGTCACAGCCGAAACAAACACACCTTAACGCTTATTGATGGGGAGACTGTGGCAGTATGATCGTATGACTCAACATGAATAGTACAGAAACACTTACTCATTCACCTATGACGGAAAGTGTGTCATTCTCTTACCTTGGTGGAGTCTAAGATTACAGGTGCTCTTGCATGCCGGTGAGATCAGTTTTGGTGACGATAAAGGATGATAGGACTAAGGCGTGATTCTAAACATGGGATAGTCACCACAGAGAGCATTTCAGGATATCATGATCGAAACCATTCCACCATGGCCACCACTATTCAAGGAGGTTCAAACTAGTCTCACTTCAGATCAGGTTGATCCAAACTTGGGTTACTTTGGGAGGATTCAACATAATACATGTGACACGAAGTTCCAGTTTAGTTCATTAATGTACCCACAAATTATTCGACAGATATGAATGTATGCTCCCAAGTGGAGGAAACTCATATGTTTTGGGGGACAATACAATTGCTAGAGGGATTTAGGTGCTTCTGAGACTGCAATCAAAGAGCCATCAACCTCGGGAGATTACAGCCCAACCACAGGAGCCATCCTATAAGGGTGTCATTTGTGACGCCCGCTATAGTTACATGGGAGATCACGACTCAGACCAATCCAATAGGGTCGGTCGACACTTCCTTTTTTGTGGATTTCCCTAGAGTGGGGTCCACTCCTATTTACCCTAACTTTGTAAATATGATGTTTTAATATTTTTAGGGCAGTTTTCTTCGTGTTTTCTGTCATAACAGCCATCAGCATCCAGAGTTTCCCTTATAAGGTTGTATCTAACAATGAGTAATGCTTCGTTTGTTCGCGTCTGAGGTGGTGATTACCCTCGACCTCCCCAAATCCCCCGCAACCATCCCTTCATCGTCACCACTGCCTTCCCTATAGCAGCCCCCCCAAAAACAGCCCTCTTAGTTGTTCTCCTTGCAAATTCCCCGTCTCCCAACAGCCAGCCGCCTTCCATCTTGGATGCCTCCCTGCTCTACCATCTCAGCACCTTCCTCCACCTTCCTCCACCTTCTCCCAACTTTCTACCTCGCTTTCGTAGCCCCGTAAGCCCCTTGCTTTGCTTGCCACTATTGTTCCAGCCACCTGAACCACATCCTTGTCTCCATATTGTTATTCCAGCACTTCCCATGTGCTACCATTATCGTTTCATCCGCCCAAATTCATTTCCTAGCAATCTCGCCACTGTCTCAACCGCTGGAACAACCTCTCCCCAGCTTAGTTGTTATTTACACCGCCCAAATCCAACCCTAGCAGTTGTTTCTTCACTTCCCAGTCCACCTACCCCCTCCCTTGCTAACATCTCACTAAGCCCCCTCACGTCCACCACCATCACACGAGGTCCACCCATTGTTGAGTTTGTTTATGTTTGTTGTAGTATTTCTCTTTCAAGAGTGTTTCGTTGTAACAATCTGTCTGCTTCAGTAATAATATTTGTTTATTCCTATTTTGGTTTGGGTTAATTGTGATATCACACATGTTGATGGATAAATAAAAAGTAAAATATTTATGAATGGCAAGGTTTTAAAATTTGATTTTGGTTTCAATTTCATCCTCTTCTATGTAGGACTTTTTTGATGTTTTAGTGATGAATTTGTTCATTAATATATTTGTAGAATAATCTGATTTTAAAACATAAAATTTAGAAATTATAAAGTGATCGTCTTTTAGTAACATTGATGATTTCACAAAAAATATTGGATAAGCTCAACGTTTCAAAGTCTATAGAAAAAATTGTACATTGTTGTGTAAATGAGTATTCTAATATTAAAGACATTAAATAATATAATAACTTGACACGTATATTTGTTGAAAAGAAGATGACAAAGCTCTACAAGGGCGACCTAACTAGGACAGAATTGGCAACCTACTCTAAAATTATTTTTTCCTTTTATCATATCACTATTTTGGAAAAATTGGCCTTAAATAAAAGCTTAATACAAAAAAAAATGGAGATTTATTTCTTTATTAAATCTCTCGACCAACACATTCGCACATCTCATCATCTACTCGATCCCTCGTCCTACCCCCATTGTAGAGAGCCAAATATGCACGCAACCTGCAGGCCACAACTGACAACTCGCAACCCTCGCCAAACCCTTTTCTTGTTGGCCATATTGTCCGAATGAGAGCTATTTGCCCAAATTTTTATCGCCCCGTGAGAGCATTTTGCCGCCTGTCTCCAACTCAACCGCCCTTCAGCCACTTCAAACCGACCACAAATGAGTCATCGATGTAACTATTTCGTTCAAGACCTTCTCTCATTTTGCTTGATTTGGTTTTGTTAGAGTATTTTCGAAGAAAAAGCAAAGTTAAAACTGAGATTTGATTATTATTTAATTTTGGGGCATTATTTTCATTCTTCCATACAAATACATCTGGCATCAGGGTTTACTAATGCAATGAAAATAAGATGATAAAAAATTATGCAAAATAGATAAAATATCAATTTGTAACCATATTGTAGGGTTTGATGTCTTAAATTTGATATCAAAAAATTTGCCCATCCTCAAACGAGTGGTTGCTTCCACCTTCGATCTTTACATTATGTTTTTATGGTTAAAGAATGACAAAAAATATCCTAGAAAGTTAAACATACTCCACCTTATCCACCTCTCCAAAAACCCACTTTCTCTGTTGTTTGCTCTTGTCCATACACCATCTTTTTGCTTAACTTCAGCTTCTTCTAACATAAGCCTGCGCCTCTCATTCTCTCTACAATTTTCCCAGTCAGCAAGCTTTTTCTGCACGAAATACAAATTTTAATGCTCTAGATTTACGAAGCTTTGGAGAATATACAATCCCTTATAGCTAATCCAGAAACTTACATGATACTCTTCCATCTCCTTTTCATAATGCTCCAGTCTGAGAAGCAGGTCTTCGAATTCCATAGCTACTTTCTCTTGATAAGTATCATGTTGAAGCTTCCCATCTTCAACCATTCTCTTGTAAAGAACAAGTGGACCTTTAGAGAGCACAATATTGAACATAAGCATCAGTTTGAGAACTAAATTTAAGCTATATTTAAAAAATACATTATTTCAGTTTCAAGTTATATGATAAAACAATAGGAAAAAAGTTAAAACTACAAATATTAACATGGAATAAACTAGGGGGAAAAAAAAAGTGAGTACAGAAAACATTACAAATTGTCAAAAAATCAGAAGGATGAAAATGAGAAGCATGAATTGGTAATCAAACTTTAAAGTAAGAACGAAAATAAATTATTCCAGTTCAGTTTCAGGTTATATTTGTAATTTTTCAGACATCCAGAGGAGAAGCAATGTAAACCTCCAAGAATATAATCCAAAGTTAAAGATCCGGGATAAACAGCCGTAAAATGTATTTTTATCTGCTACTACCAAAGGGATACAAATGCTATTCTCGAAGAACTAAAGAATATTACAACGCCATGGATAGAACATTCTTCAAAAATAAATCATTCTCCCCCAAAACTTGCATTCACAGGGTAGGAAATTAGCTCTCTATAAATATAAATTATGTGATAATATTAGTGCCACTTTTTTGGTATCTTAGTATGCACCTCTTCTAAACCTACTTGAATATCAAAAATCAGAATCTCAGCCTTTCGAAGATAACATATAACAAGCAATGCACAAAGGGATAGTTTATTCTGAAGGACAATAAGATTCAACCAACAATATTAACCAAAACATTTCTTTTGAATCAAAACTCCATGTCCAACTCAAATCCTATCATTGATTCACAAAGACAAGACAATATTGATTATGATTATGATCCTAACATGTCTAATGCTACTGTCAATTTCCAATCATCCAATCAGTATTATATCTCCAATGACAAATTTGCTCCATAGTTCTATGTCCTTGCTTTATGTATTTCAGACAAATTTTTTTTAAAAATTCAAGATTCCTTTAAAATATTTGAATGAAAATACGTAGTTTATAAAGAAATTCGGTCCCTTAAAGAAATAGAATGTAAAATCTTTAAAATCCTCCCGAAAAGAAGAAAAATTTTGAATGCAAATAAGTATTTGATGTAAAATACAAAGCTAATAAAATGCCAACCAATGCACCCAAAAAAATTTTAGTAAAAAAGGTTTCAATCAAACTTATGGAAAGGATCATGTAGATACATTGCCCCTGCGTTAAAATGAACATCAGCAAGATAAATTTTTCTCTTGTTATTAATTTAGATTGGCCACTCCATGAACTAGAGGTAAAAGTTTACCTTTTGAATATGAATTTAGGTGATGGCGTCTACATGACAAGTTTTTCTGAATTTGAGAATAAAAGTAATACAAACAAAGTCAAGAAGCTCAAGAAATCTCTAACAATCACCAAAAGCTTTGTTCAATATATTCACCATGTTGATTACAACGTATGATACTCTCAAGAACAATATGACCACTCTACTCTTTCTTTGTGAAGAAATTATTTGAAAGTAATTATAAATTAGACGAGATGAATTGATCGCAATCAGTCTCCAAGTAAGAGATTATTATGTGTGGAGCTTGATTGTGGAAAAGAGGAGCCTCGTCATAGAAAGGAGAGGAGCCCCAAAACTTGGTTGGACAACCCAACGCTTGGAGAGGGCGCCTAGGCGCCCTGCATAACCTTCTAAAACAAGGAGTCAGGAAAACCCAGCACATGAAGTGGCGCCTATGCGCTCCGCAAGACACTTCTTGAATCAGAGAGCAGAGAAATGAGACGCTCCGTAGGAATACAATTGCACCTGGTTTAATCCCTGTACTTGAGCGCCTGGAAACCAAATGCTCAAGAGTGGTGCTTCAACGCCAACAACTCTTTCTAGTTGTTAGGATTTATTCATCGGCTTTGTTGTGAATTTTTGTGTGCCTGCTAAAGTTGGATTTTGCAAGTACTCTTATGGGGAGATAGAAATGAGTGTTCGTGAGTTCCAAGAGTGTAGAGAGGTTTGAGTGTGGTGTAATTCATGCATTATCCTCAATTATTTATAGTGAATTTTTTGGTGTAGTGTGGCTCAATGGATTTTTCCCAGTTTCAAAATTTTCCACGTTAAATCTTGATGTTCTCTACATTTTCTATGCTTTATTACTTTGTGTGTTTTTGTTCTATGTTTTGTTTCGGATCTCTCAATTAGTTTCCGCAGTTTCCTCATAACAGTCGCTAGCCTCTAAGCACGAAGAGGAAGGAGAATAATAAAAGGAGATGCCTTGCAACGGGCAACACTATCAACATGCACAAATTGTGTGAAGGATGCGGGCAAGGTCAATTTGAGCCCTAGCATGCGAGAAAGAGGGTTGTGTGCGCGTCTAATGTGAGGAAGAGTGGAAGAGGTGTGGTGAGGCATGTTGTGTGTACCACATGAAGGTGGAGAACCGAGCATTATTAAAGAAGAAGGGAGGAGTCGCACGTGCAATATGTGCAAAAAGGAAGAAGGGGAAGGTGAGAGGTGTGCAGGCAGGAGATTTTGAGGGAAAGTCATGACACCAAAAGCAATGAGGAAACTTCACGTGCACTATCAGTGAGGATTTGAACCGAACCAGTGAAGTTTAAGATAAATTAGGGTGAATTTAATATATATGTTTAATTATTAAAATTTAATAGTATGTTTGATTAAATCAAGATTCAAGTAATTGAAGTTCAGATTGGAAGAAGAAAAAGAAAATTATGACATTAAAGATAAGTTTATAGTTAAATTTATTTTTTTTATTAATATTAGTAGTATTGTTTTAGGATTTAAGATTCAAGATTTAGTTTTGTAATTGAAAGTTTTAAGTATTTATTTGGGCTTTTTTAACAATCAATGTCAAAAATTAGAGGCGAAATAAATTTTGGATTGGAAATTGAGGTGAATTGACGATAGTGAAGTGGAGGCAAGATTTATGCATTTATTTATATAAATTGTTTTAATTATATGTCATTAGCTATGTATTGAATTTCATGAGTTGGAATACGTGATTAAATTTGAAAGAGAATGTGATTGAAATGTGGTATAAGAAAATATGTAAACTAATTAGTTATTAATATGTTAATTTAGAAATAAAATCTTCATATATATACTTTTAATGAATATAGTTGATAATAAAGTGAAGAAATAAGCATTTACAGAAGACACCTAAATGTCAAGGTGAGTAAGTATTACTTTACTTGTGTTAAATTAATTTATTATAAGCTTTTAAAGTATTTCATTTATTACACGCTAAAAACACTCTCATAACTAAATGAATATAAAAGAAAATTATCTGCATGGTTTACGATTTTTATTCTTTTATTTTTGTGTTGCATTAAATGAAAAATTAAATGAATTTAATTATGAAAATAAATATAATATAAGTTAAATGAAAAATAAATGATTAAGCCTAAAACCAGAAATTGAAGAGAAAATTTTATTTCTTCTTAATGATTCAATTCAAGGTGCATTTACATATAGTAGTCTCTCCACCTAAGATAAGGAAACTAACTAAATAAATTCAAAGAAATTGCTATTACATTCCAAGACTAATTAAGCAAGATAAAAATAAGTAAGGAGAATAATATCTGTAGAAAAGGAAAGACAATAAATATTGTAATTTGAATTTTGAATTTTGAATTAGATCTTTCAACTCTCCTCCTCAAGATGGAATGAAGATATCTTTCAGAGCTAGCTTGCATACTAAACCGTCGAACTGTTTTTTTGTGAAGACCCTTTGTTAGAATATCTGCTGCTTGGTCGTTGGAGGGAACATACACCATGCAGATATCTCCTCTGTCAATTTTTTTTTTGATGTAGTTTTTGTCGATCTCTACGTGCTTTGTTCTATCATGAAGGACAGGATTGTGGGCGATGGCGATGGTAGACTTATTATCACAGTACACCTTTATTGGTGGTGGACTATGAATTTTTAACTCCTTGAGAATTCTTTTAATCCATAGAACTGCGTATATCTCATGAACCACAGATCTGAATTCAGTTTCAGCGTTGCTTCTTGCCACGACACTTTGTTTTTTGCTCCTCCAGGTTACTAAGTTCCCTCCTAGAAAAGTGTAGTACCCTGAGGTTGATCTTCTATTTGTAACACTTCCAGCCCAATCTGCATATGTAAATGCTTCTACCTGTAAGTGCTCATTTTTCTTGAACAGTAGTCCTCTTCCGGGTGTTCCTTTCAGATACCTAAGGATCCGATAGACAGCCTTCAAGTGATGAGTATTTGGGGAATGCATAAACTAACTTACCATGCTAACAGCAAATTCTATATCAGGACGAGTGTGTAACAAGTAGATTAGTCTTCCCACCAGTCTCTGATATTGTCTTTTATTGACACCATCTATTTTATTTGTCACTTGTAACCTTTTATTTGGTTCAATCAGAGTTTCAGCTGTTTTGCACCCAAGCATTCCGGTTTCACTGAGTAAATTAAGTACATACTTTCGCTGATTAATAAAGATCCTCTCCTTAGATCTGGCAAACTCAATACCAAGAAAGTATTTTACATCTCTCAGATTTTTAATCTCGAATTCTGTGGCCAATCTTTCTTTTCATTTCTCAATTTCCCTAGCATCATCTCCTGTAAGGATAATATCATCTACATAGACAATGAGTATAGCGAGTTTACCAGTTTCTGAATGTTTGTAGAACATAGTATGATCAACTTGACTCTGAGTGTATCCATATGTTGTAATCACATTTCCAAACCTCTCAAACCAGGCGCGAGGAGATTGCTTGAGCCCATACAAAGATTTCTTTAATCTGCACACTTTGTCATCTCCAAACTTCTTCTCAAATCCTGATGGAAGATCCATGAATACCTCTTCCTCTATTTCACCATCTAGAAAAGTGTTTTTGACGTCGAGTTGATGCAGGGGTCAATTACGGTTTGTTGTTATGGAAAGTAAAACCCGAATAGAATTGATCTTGCCTACCGGAGCGAATGTCTCATGATAGTCAATTCCATGAGTTTGAGTGAATCTTTTCGCTATTAATCTTGCTTTATATCTTTCGATACTCCCATCAGCTTTGACTTTAGTAGTGAAGACCCATTTACACCCAACAGTAGACTTATTTCTTGGTAGATTGGCAATTTCCTAGGTCCCATTTTTCAAAAGAGCATCAATCTCTTCCTTTACTGCCATTCTCTAATTTGGATTACTAAGAGTTTCTTGTATTGTTCTAGGTTCAGACAGATTAGAAATTTTTGGCAAAAAAACTTGATGTTTGTTTGAGATTTTTTTTGTAGGAAAGATATTTCGAAATGGATATTTGGTAGTACAAGAACGTGTTCCTTTTCTAAAGGTTATAGGAATATACAGATTCATAATCTCTGAATCTTGAGCATCTGTTGCTGAAAAAATAAGATCAGGATCAAAAATTACTTGTGTTTCTTGAGGACCATCATTCGGTTCTTCAGATTGGTAGGGAGCTAAAGATTCAGTTTGAACTTTTTTTTTTCTTTTATGGAGCATCTCCCAGGAATAAACAAGAGGTTCTGTTGTTGTATTATGCGGTATTTCTCCCCCTGTATTAGACAAGATACTTTCAGGTGTCTCTTGACTATGATTCTCCTTATTTTCAACAACTATTTCTGGTTCTTTATTTTCACAAACCTCAGGTGTACTTGATGTTACAACAATTTTTGGTAATGGGATAGAAACTTGCCAAAAATTTTCTCCATCCATATTATACTCCCCTGAAGTGGATTTTTGTGAAAGAAGAGAATTTTTTCCATGAAGGTCACATTCATACTAATGTAATTTTTTTTTGTGACAGGATTAAAGCATTTGTAACCCTTTTTGTCTGAGGCATATCCAAGAAAAATGCATTTTTCATATTTTAGATCCAATTTTGATCGGCAATTATTCGGACTATGAACGAAACATGTGCATCCAAAGATTTTTAAAGGAATATTTAAAGACATTCGTAGACTTAAAAAATTATTTTTCAGTTTGTTTTGAGGAGTTGTATATTGTAAAACTCAAGTTGGTATTCGGTTTATTAAATATGATACTGTTAAAACAGTGTCACCCCATAAATATTTTGGAACATTCATTGAAAACATGATAGCTCGAGCAACCTCAAGTAAATGTCTATTTTTTTTCAACAATTCCATTTTGTTGTGAAGTGTCACGACAAGTAGATTGATGAATTATGTCTTTGTTTATTAAGAACTCCCCTAAACATTCATTACAATATTCAATTTCATTGTCACATCTAAGGATGCATAATTTAGTTCCAAATTGAGTTTCAATCATGTTGTAAAAATCTTCAAAAAGTTTTTCAACTTCTGATTTTTAGCTTATAAGATAAACCCAACATATTCTGGTGTGATCGTCAATAAAAGTCACAAATCCCCTTTTTTTAGATAATATTTTGACTTTTGAAGGTCCCCAAACATCACTATGAATCATGTAAAAAGATTTTTAAGAAGAGTATGGTTTTGGAGAAAAATTTATGCGATGCCTTTTTGTCAAATAACATGTTTCACATTGAAGTAAAACACAATTAACACCCTTAAACAAATTTGAAAATAAATGTTTTAAATAAGAAAAACTTGGATGGCCTAGTCTAAGATGCGATTCCATTATTTTTTCTAATACAGGGTTCGACCTCATAATGTTATAAGCTTCAACCTTATTTTTACCAGGAACAGCCTCCTCAAAATAGTAAAGTTCTCCTATCTTTTTAGTTTTCTCAATCATCATCCCCGACTTCTGGTTCTGAAAAACATAAGAGAATTCACAGAAAATTATACGGCAGTTAGAATCTTTTGAAAGTTTGCTGACGGATAGAAGATTACATTTGAGGTTTGGAACATGGAGTACAGATTTAAGACCTATACTCTTGGACAAGTTAATGTTTCTTTTTCCAACAATGGAAGAGAAACTACCGTCAGCAATACGAACATTTTCATGGCCAGAACATAGGATGTATAAATGAAATAGATAGTGTAAATTTGTCATATGATCAGAAGCTCCTGAATCAATAATCCAAGGGTTAAGTTGCCTACCTGCATGTACCATTGAATAAGTTGGGGTACCAGTAACCAAACTGGGGTTTAGCAGTTTCAGGAGTTGATCGATTTGCTCTTTGTTAAATGGGTTGGTTTGTTCGGCAACAGCATTAGCAGTAGGTGGATTGCGCTTGTTTCTTGGCTTCCAGTCTGCAGGTTTATCGTGGAGGTACCAGCAGGTTTTTTTAGTGTGTCGTGGCTTGCTGCAATGATCACACCATACCCGTGGTTTCTTCTCATTCTTCTGTGAATATGGAACAGTCTGCTTGCTGATATGAGCCTCCGATTGGAAAACTGAAGTTTCGAGTATGTTGGTAGGAATGGATTTCTTGTTGAGCATCACTCCTCTTCGAGTTTCTTCGCGGCGAACTTCTGAGAAAGCCTCATGGATTGAATGCATGGGACTTCTTCCAATAATTCTGCCCCTAACCTCATCAAACTCCTCATTAAGTCCAGCAAGGAATTTTAAAATTCTATTTGCATCAACAATGTTCTTATACCTACTAGCATCATCAGGACACTTCCACTCTTGATCATTGAACAGGTCAAGATCTTGCCATATTCTTTTTAAAGAATTAAAGTATTTTGTGACAGAGTCATTACCTTAACAAATGTCACCAAGTTTCAGGGAAATTTCATAAACTTGAGATCGGTTACCCGTGTCCGAATACATTTGGGTCACATTCTCTCAGAATTCTTTGACAATGGAGTAGCACATGTAGTTTGTGCATATCTCTTCTTTCATAGAGTTCACCAACCATGTCATTATCATGAAATTTTTTGCATCTCAGGTTGCTTGGGATGGATCTGTAGTGGTTGGCTTACGGACTTCCCCTGTTAGGTAGTTTATCTTCCCTCTTCCTTTCATGTACATCTTCATCAATTGTGACCAGCGTAGATAATTATCACCATTGAGACGGACTGTGGTGATCTTGGCCGGGTGGTTTTCGGTGGTTCTAGAGGAGGGTGGTGATAATGACAGGGTGGAATGCTGGATAGAGGTGGCAGAATCATTTGTATTTTCAGACATGATAAAAAAGAAGAGATGGTTCGGCTTTGCAAGTGGCGGAAGAAGTACCTGCGGCTCAGGAATTAGGAATCGGAGATAGGCCGAAGGCTTGACAGGATCGCGACTCGCGGTAGAAGGATCGCAGACTGCAGAAAGGATCGAGACTTGCAGTAGAAGGATCGCGGCTTGCGGGATCGATCGCAGCTTGCGGAAGCGAGCAGAGGCTACGCAGGGACGAAAACTAAGGTTTTTTTTCAAAATTTTATCTACCGCTCTGAAATCATAAAACCAGAAATTGAAGAGAAAATTTTATTTCTTTTTAATGATTCAATTCAAGGTGCATTTACATATAGGAGTCTCTCCTCCTTAGATAAGGAAACTAACTAAATAAATTCAAAGAAATTCCTATTACATTCCAAGACTAATTAAGCAAGATAAAAATAAGGAATAAGAATAATATTTGTAGAAAAAGGAAAGACAATAAATATTGTAATTTGAATTTTGAATTAGATCTTTCAACAAAATCTATCACGAGTCGCCTCCTATGTTATCATACTCATATTTTTTTATCAACATATTTTTTTTAACATCCATGTTCAACATTTGCATGAAAATTTAATGCATAATAAAGTAATAATTATTCGCTAAATTTTTCAAAACTTAGTGTGTTGTTTGATTGTTATTTTCAAGAAGAAGTTTGCTAGAAAGATGTGTCTGATATAAGATGATTGGTTTATAGTAGGAGAGGCACTATTGGTGATATATAACAATCTGTTATTTTTTTTTTGTTTCTGGCATGTCATTTCTATCATATTATTTGTGTTATTGTATCACTAGATGATCGTATGTTTTTATTAGAAAATTGTTTACATGTGCATTGTGAATTTTAGTGGCTCCTTTTTATATGAATGTTATTGAAGACTAATGTTAATATTTAAAAATATTTTTCACCATCTAACCGTCTATACCCGCCTTAGTTAATTCTAAGTTTGTGACACTTGGTTGATTCAAATATTTCATAGACATGAAAATAAAAAGATCAATAAAAAGGACATCTATCGCACAATAGCAATACGCCTTAGGCTTATTAAAAGAAATCGGTATGCTTGGGCACAAATTAGCAAACATGCAAATAGATCTCTCACATAAAGTTGAGACTAAAGAAGACTCAACCTAAATTGAAAAAGGAAGAAACGTATGATAAGTGGGGACGCTTTTCTATTTATACCCCACTAGACATGATATTTGCTTTCGGAAATAGTTAACACAAAGGAAAATCTTTATGCCATATATAAGATAACAAAGTATCATAAAAAGACAATTGGAAAAGGGTTAGTACTAAAATCTTAACTGAAATAAAATGGGGTGAATCTATAATTATTCATAAATTCATATATGGTTATTGATAATTTATATGGGGTAATTTAGGTATGTGAAGAAGCAAAAAAATAATTTATGATAGCTCAAAGTAGTGTTAAAACAAAAATCAGAATTATAATCAATGGCATTTGTAAAGAGAACTTAAATGCCTTCTCAAAGATTTACTAGTCTTCAATACATAGCCTTTGATAATGATATGTGATAACTAAGCAAATATTAATATTTCTAAGAATCATGTCCACCATGATTGAAACTTCTAGACTCTTTGACGATGATACAAGCAAGAAACTTGAACAATTAATCATATGTAAAAAAGAAATTCCAACAAACTATAGACTCCTTGCCATCCTAGGGTTCCTCTAAGGTGTTTAGGGAGTTGATCTAGCCGGGAGATGTTCGTGGAATGGCAAGGCAATGATAATATTTGAGGTTGATGGTATGTGGAAAGGAATAAAAAACGTTTGAAACGTGTAAGCCTAAAAAAAGTAGAGAGAGCCACAAAATGGCAGCAAAGATGAGGCACTGTTGCCGGGAGAGATTCGCCACATATTCCTGAACAAGCTACAAACACACTACATGCAAATAGAAGAGGATACATCACTCCTTCAGAAGGAAATTAGATATACAATCTCCAACTGCACAAAACCAAAAGCAAAAATCTAAAACTGGGAAAATTAAAAAATATAAATAGTTTCCCCATAGAAATAGCCCTAATTATACGTCAATAATATAAAAAAGGGCCCACAAGCCTGGCAGTAGCAACCCAAGCGAAAAAATACCACTATAGGCCTCCCGAGATGAAATTTTGTCATGATCATATCCACAAAACATGGGAGAGGCCAAGAGATCCCATCTCCCGCTCTGTGTCGCTCTTGAGCCCTTCATTAAGCACAAATTAACAACCTTATCCAATAAATATCTATTTTGAGCTTGAGGGGGAGTATGAAAATTCTAAATTAATTCCTCAAACCAAACACTTACATTTAATCCTCCTCAGATATTTGCTCCTGCAGTTCAATTCAACGATCTCTATATTGCTAGCCACACGAATTCACTCTAGGTCCCTCAAAGCCACATGGTGTCATCTTGCCACCTCCTAAAGATGCCTAATTACCAATCCTCTACTCCTTACAAGCTAGCCAATTGCTTCTTCACTTGGCTCTTGCCAGCTACGCATTCATATTCCATAAAAGATTGATACTGCACCTCTACCTACCTCTTTCCGGGCACTCCTTCATACAAATCCATCAACTATTGCCAGGGAAGAGGTTGTCCTCTATCTTGTAAGGAATGAGATATATTATTCCATAGCTTTCTTTATATTCTAGACTCATAACCTAGGCTATAAATTTTGTACCCTCTCTACCATTTATGATATGAAACTATGTAATATCCTACCCTCATATTTCTTAGAATTATCCAACCAAGATAACTTAACTAACAAAAGGAATCGTATATCTTCTTTGCATATTCCACATTAAAAGGTTTGTGAATTTCTTGCTACAAATTTCTTGATTCATACGCCCTAGAGAAGGAAAAAAATAATGTTCAAGTAGTTGTTTCCTTTCTGACCATAAAATAAGAAAGTTATGTCTCCCTCAATACTATTTGATCAAGTCAATTCTTTCAAAGGATATTTCAAAGGTATACAAAAAAAAGGGATAAAAAGATAATGACAAGGAAGGAAAAACTAAAAGCAGGGTGAGATAATGTGAACCAAGTATCAAAGAGGAATAAGCCACAGCTTCATACAAATAAAGAAAAGATACCATCCTACAATTTCTAATACTGGTTTAGTAAGCTCATAATCCAATTTGTTAGCATTATAGACATTTTGTTGTTGTCATATAACATTGCTCTAAGCATGTTGGCACACAAAAAAGATATTAAGAGTTTTAAAGAAGCCCATTTAATCATGGTTTGGCTAACTGCATAAAGGGGAATGGGATAATTTTGTATTACAATAGTGCATAAGTGAAAGTACATTGATGTAAAAATGTTCCATCTTATTTCTTCTGTTGCAAAGGAAAGAAATGGAAAGCACAAGGACCCAAATACAGCATATCCGTCACTAAATTGTCAAGTAATAAAAATGTTAACCAAAATGATAATGATTTTATTTCAAAGGTGTATATTGGTTTGAAACCATATATATAGAAGGATTTATAAACCATGTCCACTCAAACTGCCCTAGTCATTTCCAATCTTAATAAACACATTATTTCCCAAAATAAATGAATTTGTGCAAGAATTCCCTTGGTTCATCAAGCTATATATCCTCAAAATTCACCAGCAACTTTCTCCACACAACCTTCGTTCAAATTATTCCTTTTTTTTTAACTCCCTAACACCTTCTATGGCCTCGAAACCTACCAATTTGTCGTCTCGAATTAAAAATAAAGCTTTAAAAAATCTCGTTTTCCCAGCCACAGGCAAAAAGCAAATTCACATACCATATCTAACCAAATTTTCAAAGTTTATACAACAAGTCAGCAACATCATTGATGCATGCAAGGACACAGATGTTTTAATATCCATGGGAACCAAATATCAACACCGCTCACGTAAAACACCAACTGCAACACAACTTGTTGCTTGCCTTGACCTCTAAAATGAAATTAGTGCAAATCTCAGCTCCATTTCATGAAGCAAAAGTAAGCAAGATGCCATCATAAATTTCAAGAGCCCAGACGAAATTGAGGAGGAAGAATTAAAACTCATGATTCACCTGGGTTTCGCCTTTCTGCGGATAAACGGGATTGATCGCAGTAGCATCGAGCTAGAATCGATCGAAGCGTGCATGATCCTCGGCCAAGGGTTCCGCCAGAAACCGATCGGCGTAGGTGCAAAGTGACGGAGGCGATCATGCTCATCATAGTGGAAAAGTAGAATCATACAGATCGGGTAGCCGGAAGTGGCGCAAGGCTGCTCTCCTTCAGTCTTTTGCTCGCGTGGCGGCATTTCGAGCGACCACGCTCCGCCGCGAAACGCCGCTTATATAACAGCCTGGGATGGACTCGTGTGTTTGGTATATTTCGAATTCAAAAAGTGTGCT
>NEWO01000002.1:5796937-5823561 GCA_003013225.1 Phalaenopsis aphrodite | reverse complement strand
CACAGATGTAAGCCTCTACGATTAATTACCCTTCAATATAATGGGATAGCACTTTCAATTATAATTATTCGATAGGCTCTCAAGTATTCAGATCTAGCATACAGTAACAACAAATTTATGTTTCTAAATTATAAAATTATTGTTGTAGCTTAAGAGTGGATTGTATTAGAAATGATGGAGAACCTAATCAGGATATCATGATTATGTCATCCATAATTGTCATGATCCATAGTCTACTTAATCATAGGAGGTAGTAGACCCAACCTAACAAAGGTTTCTTTATCAGCTGTCATAGGTTATTTTGTCTGAGGGAACCTTAGAAACCTAGGTTGATTGTTTGTCTAATGGGGACTAATCTAAGTCAACTTTTGCTTACATTAGGATTTATGCTCTATCAAGTATACCCTATGATTCATAACTCAATGAGAAGGTTTTCATTCGGGAACATATGGGTTATACTCGTGATCGTTCTCTAGTAGAGCCTACTAGCTAATTCACTTGATGAAGCCTACTAGTCAAAGTATCCGGTCAGAGGGCACAGGTTGTAGTCACTTCTTTAGAGCCTACTAGCCTAATTAAATGGATAAAACACTATGGCCATGTCCTTTCCGGCACATGATTATTTTGAGTATGAATATTGTAGTATACTTGATATGATATTTAGCTATATGTGAGGTTGAGTCAACATTAGATTTATCCATCCCAATAAATTATTGTGAATGATGGATGAATTTTTGCTTTAAGCATTGAATGATTTAAATATTTAATACAGTTTTTAATTAAATTTTTTTTATTTTTGAAAATACATCTCCTTCAATTAAGATGTGCAATGAATATGTCCATCATCAGGGATTTGAACTATTTTATTTGAACCTTTATCAACTTTATCCTGCTCATTGGGGTGAGTTTCATAGTATATATTATTTAAGTTTTAAAAATAGATTTTGAGATTTAATTTTAAAATCAGGCACATTGATACACCAAAATAATGTGTCGTTTTAAGAATATATTTTATGCTTATTTTTTGTGATAATGCACTTTAAAGAATGATATTTTCATATTTTTACTGCAAGCATATCAATTTTATGCATTTGAAGTAAAAGTAGAAAGGACGAAATTTGGAGCCAAAACAAGAAATTTTGATATTTTGGCGCCTGAAACGATATTTTATAGAGTTGGCGCATGAAGCATTAGAATTGGTGCATGAAGCGTTATTTTACAGAGAGTTGATGCATGAAGCGCTAAAACCCAGAACAACACGATCTTAAGCAGGATGGCGCCTAAAGCGCCAGAATCAGTCTCTGAGGCGCAAGAGATGAATTTTTACGGATTAAGACGGTTTGAAATAAATTTTGCACGAACTTTGAAAGGGACACTTGTTTTAAATGCCTCATGGAGCGATTCAATACATCTATACACTTTGTAAGGTTCTTTTATGAAGGGATGTGTCTCTTGGATCAATAGATATGTCTTTTGAATTCAAAAGGGTTGATTTTTTGATAAACTTTTGGAGAGAATTTTAAATTCTTTTTAGAGGGATGCAGCCTCTAATAAAAGAGAGGAAAGTCTAGGGCCTGAAGGGGAAGCGTTAAAGGAGGGTTGAAGAGAGAGGTGGCGTGAGATAGAGAGAGAAAGTTAAGGGCTTTGAGATTTTCTTCAAGGATTGTAAGAGGAGAGAGAAGGTGGGAGATTTCTTCTTCATTACACGTCTAAGAGAAAATTGAGAGTGCTTGTAAAGAGGGAAAGTGCTTGAAGAGAACTTCTAGGGATTTGCTTGAGAAAGATTGTGAGATAAGTTTTCTTTTGTTTCTTTTGTAAACTTGTTTTTATATATGAAATCTGTGTTTTGTTGTTTCCTTCTCATGAATTTTGAGTAGTTTTCTTTATCCTTCACCCTACTTTGAGATAAGGTTTTGTGAAGAATTTATTTTGTTTTATACGGTTTTAAATGTCAAAATTTGTGATGAATTGAACTCCGATCTTTATTTACTTTTTGATCTGGCCAATTGAAATGTTAAAATGTGTTGAGAAACATATGTTCCGAAAATGCTATGATTTCTGCAATATAGTGAGAATCACATTTGATTCTATGGGAGAGGATGTCATCCATGAAGTTGAGTGCAAATAAATAGAGAACATACTTTGTTATATGCAGAATTAGAGATTTTAAGGTAATAGATTAAAATTCTCAATTTGGTCTAATTGATTGGAAACTAATGTAAGATTGTTAGGCCTCAAGTGAGTGAGCATTGGGAGCCCTGGATTGGCAGTCGGTATCCTCCCAGCCTAACCACAGAATTAGGGATCTGGAGTAGTAAATGTTATTTATACACTTGAAAGAAAGAAAAGAATATGATTACTCCTATTTGTCACAAAAAAGATTTTATATATGTTTTTTTAAATGATTTTATATTCTTCACAATCCATATACTCATTGTAAAGGAGAATGATGATTTCTTAAATTTGAACTCTTTGCCAAGAAAACTTTGTTTAGATTTCGTAAGTTTAATTTTGAAAATTTAGCAATTAGTTTACTTAACATAGTTCTTTTTACTACATTTTATTTAGCATTTACTCAATTACTTTATATTTGAATTTTTTACTCACTTTTGTAGTTTAAATTGTACTTTACATTATAATCATAAGAATTTATCTATAACAATTTTCAACTTCTCTGTGGGATCGATATCTAGGGCTCCATTAGAGCCATTTATTACTTGAGCGATATATATACTTAATTTAATTTTAGGGGATTTGACAGTTTAAAGATTTATAAAAGATGAAATTATTTTCACTAAAGATATATTTGTTTAGATTAAATTATATATTTACTTTTGTATCTGTCATGTGTATTTTGTAATATTGAAAAATATTTACAAAAATAACACATTAAATCCGCCTGCATCACCTATCTGGTTGAAATTCACTATCAACACGATCAACATCAGGATTAATTATTACTTAACTACTATTGAGAGTATTAATCCTATTGACTCAAATCCTCGTGACGAGGAGAATCAGACTTGTTTATCAAGATCTCAATCTTGTTAACTCTAGTACTAATTAGGAGGATAATTAGACTGGCTCGGTAGGGCCTCAATCTTGTCAATTCTGATCGATATAGGGAGGAGGATCGAACTGTCAAAGTGAGACGCAAAACGAGATTTACAATTTTGCCCTGTATGTGATAAGGTCTGTTTAAAAGTGCGTGCAACTTCACAATGTTAGATTGACTTAAAAATAGATTTTATAAATGCTATAAAATATGTGCACAATTTTTTAAAATGAATTTAATTTTAACTTGAACATAATTAACCCGTGTGGCATTCTCAGAAGTTTAATTTCAAGAAACTTAGAGTTATCGTCGAAACACAATGTGGATGTTTTAAAGTTGACAATATAAATTGATTTTTAAATAAATTTGCACACGTTTAAAGATAGGTTTGATTTTAAACTTAAACATTTATTTTAACCCACACGACATTCTCGGATCTTGTGATCGAGCTATTTGCATGTTAGTCAGAGCACATGCACGAATGTTATATTTGTTATCTTGAATTGACTTTTAGGTGGTTTTGTTATTATTTACAGTCTGTTTTATCATTAAGATTTGTGCAAATATTTCATTTTAAAGTGTCATTTTTGCCTTATGTCAGCTCATAGGAGGGTGTGCATCAGTGGTTCAGTTTGGACTTATATGCAATAATATTTTCATATTTTGTTAGACAAAGAATATTGGTTTCATATGCATCAAATAAATTGCATTTGAATTTATATATGTGATAACTTTGTCTTCATATGCATTAAAATTTTAAATTTATTTGAGCTATAAGTCTTATTTGTATGTGCATTTTCTAATCAAAATATGCTCAACAAGGCCTCAGTTTCCTTCTATAAAAGGAGAGGTAATATGACTTCATTTCGTTCCTTAAAGCTTTTTAGAGAGCCAGGAGATTTTGCCTACTTTTGGAGGCTGGGATTTTGAGTCATATAAGAAAGTTCTTTTACCTCTTGAAATTTTATATTTTGCTCTTTTCTCAGGCTCGACATTTTCCTGTAGAAAACAGGAGAAAAGTTAGTGTGTTGAACCTACAAGAACGATATGTTGTTACTAATTATGTAGAATTTTATCGTTCTTCATCAATGTCATTATTATTTTTTCTTATTTTATATCGCACCTCTTTTATTAACTTTGTCTTATTCTATTTTTAGAATCTGATTGCAGGATTTAGAGAGAATTTTCATCATTTTGTTGAAACATTTTATTAAAAATTTTCTTTATTCCTAGACTCAGCTACAAACATTTATTGCATCAGTGCTTATAGAAGCAATGTCTTGCCCTAGAAACATCACGACATGTAGTACTTCTTCAGATATCGTCCATTATCAGAAGCATAGGTCTTTTCCCTTGACAGTCCATTAATTTGTAAGATCTTCTAGAGTAGACTCTTTCAACCACGAACGGTCCCTCTCAAGTTGTTTCATTTTTTTCTCCTATCTTATGGTGTGCAAAAAATAGATCTTTTAAGGATGAGAGCCAATTCACCGACTTTGAAAGTTCTTGGGCGGACCAGTTTATCGTGGGCTTATATCATCTTTGCTTGATATAGCTCCAAATTTTATTGTGCTTCCAATTGTTTTCTTTCGAGACTTTCCAACTCTTCTACTCGAAGTCTGACATTATTTTCTGTTGTAATCTTGTTTACCACCGCAACTCTGAGTGACAAGAGTTGGACTTCCAGGGAAAGCACAACCTCGGACCCATACACAAAAGCATATGAGGTACAATGCGTAAAGTTCTAAAAGCTGTCATGTATACTTATAAAATTTCTAACAAATGTTTGTATCATCCTCTTTTGTTGATGTCTAAAATCTTTTTAAGTATCTTCACGAGTGTCTTTTTAAGTATACTTATAAAATTTGGAGTTGTATCATCTTTGCTTGATACAGCTCCAAATTTTGTTGTGCTTCTAATTGTTTTCCTTCGAGACATTCTAACTCTTCTAATCGAAGTCTGACATTTTTTTCTGTTGTAATCTTGTTTACCACCGCAACTCTGAGTGACAGGAGTTGGACTTCCAGGGGAAGCACATCTTCAGACCCATACACAAAAGCATATGAGGTACAATGCGTCAAAGTTCTAAAAGCTGTCATGTATACTTATAAAATTTCTAACAACTGTTTGTATCATCCTCTTTTGTTGATGTCTAAAATCTTTTTAAGTATCTTCACGAGTGTCTTGTTGAAGACTTCTACTAATTCGTTCACTCTTAGGTAGTAAATTGTAGAGTACCTCCAATCTATACAGTATCGTCTGACGATGTTGTTGATCTTGGTGCTTCTGAAGGTTAAGCCATTGTCCGAGATGATTCTCTGTGGCACACCAAATTGACACACAACCTGGTTTTTAAAGAATTGCGAACTTGACATTGGTGACAATTCCTAACCGCTCTCATGTGGTCTGCTATTACAGCTGGCCAGTAGTAAGCTATCTCTTAATCTTCATTTTCATCTTCGGGCCTGATTGGTGAGCGCCGCAGAGTCCGGAGTGAACTTCTTTGACAATTTCTTGGGCCTCTGATATGTTGAGACATCTTAGCCACATTTGATTGAATGACCTTTGATCCACCCCAAAATAACCTAATTTTAGTGCATGTTTTATAAGTATTTTATATACATTTTTAATACTATTCCACTTTAAAGAAATGTATTTTGCATGTTTTTAGTTGCAGGTATATGGAACGGACATTTAGAGAAAATGAGAAAAAAATGGAGCTAAAATGGTAATTTTTGCGTCGGCGCTATAGCACCATAGCACCACCCATAGGCCAAAAGGGCGTTATGGCGCCAGTAACTACCTTTCTAGAAGATATATCGAATTTGACCAAATTTTGGAGGGGTGTTTGAAGCAACCCTTAGTTATTTTTTGTTTTCTATCTCATGAGAAGAATTTGGTTGAATTTAGAGATCTTTTGGAGCCTAAAAGCTACAATTGGGCGGCAATAGTGAGTTAGGTTTTTCATTTTTTGTGTTAAAGTGTGTGTGAGTGTGTTTTAGTGTAAAGAAGTTTGGAGATTGCTTAGAGAAAACTCCAGAAGTTTGCTTGGATAGAAAACATAAGACACTTTATATTTGTGTTTGAGTTTTTGTTGTAAGACTTGGATTTCAATGCAAATATTTTGTTTTCGTTTAATCTTCAAGAATTCTGATAGTTCTCTTTATTTCTTTTTGCATATGGTACCTAATCTTGTGGGATGAGAATGATTTAAAGATTTCTTTTTAATTTTAAAAATTGTGATGGTATTTTCCCCGAATATTCCTTTACTTTGCAAACTGGTCACTTGTGAGGTTAAAAATTGTTGAGAGGCATAATGACCTGGAAGGGTTATGATTTCACCCAACAAGTGGATACCACACTTCATCCTAGGCAGAGTCGTGGCGATCACCTAAGGGTGGTGCTAATAAATAGGGAGATAAGTTTTGATGGGTTTGGAATTGGTTAGATCTAGAGTGACAGGCTAAATTCTTATAAGTTTGGCATAAGCTTTAGTACCTTGATACTGGCATTTGATCATTATGATGGCATAGGATGAGGGCATTTAGAGGTGAGAGGCTAGATAACACTGATGTGGAGTCGAGATACTAAGGAATTGACCTTAAGTTAGCTAATGTTTTTTGCAAGCACCGAACGGGGGTAAAGAATAATGTATGCTTCTATTTGTCACAATACATTAATTTTGTCTTAAATCATTTGAATCCTACATAGATTAAAATCTCTTTGCAAAAGGAAAGGTTTTTTCCATAATATCATAATAGATGTCTAAAGGCCTTCGTTTAAGCAGAACTAAAACTAAATACATGGAATGTAATTTTAGTAGTAATAGCTCTAGTGACAGAAGTGTGACTTTGGGTGATCAAATTATTAAAAGGTGTGAACGATTTAGATATCTTGGGTTTGTTGTTCAAAGCGATGGTGATATAGATGGAGATGTTAATAGTAGAATTCAAGTTGGTTGGTTGAAGTGGAGGAATGTTTCGGGCCTTTTGTGTAATAGAAAATTACCGCTTAGACTGAAAGGAAATATTTATAAGACGGTGGTGAGACCTACAATGGTATATGGCATTGAATGTTGGTTGTTAAAAGAAAAACATAATAGTAAGTTAAGTGTTGTCGAGATGAGAATGATTAGGTGAATGAGTGGTTTTATACTTAGAGACAAAATGCGAAATGAATATATCCGTGATAGGGTTGGTGTAGCTCGTGTGACAGACAAAATTAGAGAAAGTCTTCTTATATGGTTTAGTCACATTAAACGTCGACCATCTGATGATCCGATTAAAAGAGTAGATGTTTTAGATTTGACTTGTGTTAAGAAAGGAAGAGGTAGACCTAGGAAGACTTGGGCGCATTGTATTAAAAATGATCTTAATTTACTAGAACTAAATGAAAATATGACACTAAATAGGACGCAATGGAGAAAAAGGATTCATGTAGCCGACCCCACGTAGTGGGATTAAGGCTTTGTTGTTGCTGTATCAAAATTTGTTGTTATATTTTGCTAAGCTTTTACATTTAGTTGTTATATTCTTTTTAAGCTCTTTTAGTAGTAATTTTTAGTAAGCATATTATTTTAAATCTTTAATTTTTTAGATTTCAGTTTAAATAGAATTACTTTAAGATGATTTTAAGAGTTACTGCATTCCTCGTATGATTGATACTGGGTTGTTAAAGAAAAACCTATATTACTTGAAACGATACGTATACTTGCGTAGTACCCATTATGTGAAAATATATTATATAATTTATAAATCATTGCAAGTGTTCACAATAGCCACTATATATAAATTGAGATATATTTTATGACATAATTAAGGAGATTAAAAGTACGCGTAAGTGTGAGTTGGGCTTTTGTACAAAATATTTTCTATTAAAGCCTAAGACAATGCTCTCTTCTTTATCTGATGTGTTGCTGACTTATTGTTGGGTAGCTTCCCTGTTTGCAAGTAATCTTTGTCAGTTTTTGTCAGTGCTCCGTATCTTCAACAATTGTTGTCATTGTTTCTTCATTACCCAGTTTGTGCAAGGTATCCATATCAATTTGTGAGAGGACCTAATGTCCTTGTATCGTTATGTCAATGAAATCCTCCTACATGCAGGCAAATTCTTTAGCAAGCTTCACAGGGGCATCTGCAAGAGCATTGTTTTCTCTCGGGGTTTTGTATATCATCACATTGGGAATTTTCTCCAACAATTTCATTGTATACTGAAAATATTATTCTAGTTTTGGCTTTAGAATTTTGTATTGTCTGACCACTTACTGAATGATTGTTATGAATCGTCGTATATGTAAATGTTTGTTATTCCCATCAATATTGTCAATTCTAACCCAATTAATAAGGCTTCATATCTGCTTTATTGTTCGTACATGGTTATGTCAGATGGTAGGAATATCGCAACATTTCCTCGCTTCAGTGTGATGAAGATCAATATAACTCCTACTTTGTCGGAAACTATCGTATGTGACTCTTTATCTTTTTGTGCTAATGAAGCTCTGTCAAAATACATATCCCAAAGTTGGGCATTGAGGTCTTCTATACTCATTATTTGTTCATTTGGTAACTCATCATTGAGGGGTGACTCGGCCGGTAGTGGGTGTGCCACAAGGAAATCTGTCAGGATTTGTCCCTTAATGACACGAAGAGGAATGAATGTTATATCGAATTGTAATAATATTATTGACCATCTTGCTTACCCTCTAGAAAGTGTCGGTTGGGCCATCAAGTACTGCAACAGATTAAACTTTGAGATAAGGTTGACCTTATGATAAAGCATGTAAAGTCTAAGCTTTTGGATGACGAAGATCAAAGCCAGACAATGTTTCTCTATAGGAGGATATTTTACCTCCGTCGATATTAGACGACGACTTAAGTAGTAGAAGACATTTTTCTTACCCTCATCGTTGACCTGGTCTAGCAGGGCTCTAGGAAGTCGTCTAAAGCCACATTATAAAGTATCAACGGTCTATCCAAGATAGAGGTTACTAATATAGGAGATGTCATTAAGTATTGCATAATGCCTTTGAAGGCTTGTTGACATTTATCGTCCCAAGTGAACTTGGCGTCCTTTTTTATTAACACAAAAAATAGTTGATACCTTTCTAGCAGATTAGATATAAAGCAACTTAAGTATGTCAATTTCCTTGAAAGGATCGTAATTGTTTTAAGATTGTAGGGGATGACATTTCTAGAATTTTTATAATCTTATTTTGATCGATTTCAATTTCATGGTGACTAATAACAAATACTAAAAATTTCCCAGAGGTGACGTCGAATGCGTACTTTAAATGATTTATTTTAAGATTAAATTAACTTAACCATTCAAAGAAATTTCTCAAATCATACAATTGAGTCTTTTTTCGTTTGCTTTTGATAACCAAGTCGTCCAAGTAGCATTTCACTTGCTTTTGAGTGAGGTCTTAAAAAATCCTCATCATTGCCCGTTAATATGTCGTTCCAGCATTCTTCAGTCTGAAGGGCATTACTGTGTAATAATATATTTTGATCGGTGTCCAGAAAGCTTTAAGTGTAGCATCTTCTGGCGTCATCTTGATCTGATTGTATTCAAATGATTGATCAATAAAAAAGAAGATTGTGTGTGACGATGCAATGTCTGTCATCAATTCCAAAATTGGTAATGAGAATTCATCCTTCAGGCATGCCTTATTCAAATCTATGAAGTCAACACAGACTCCGATCTTGTCGTTCTTTTTTTTACCGGCACTGCATTGGTCAACCATGTCAGATATTGCTCTTCTCGTACAAAGTTAGTGTTTATTAGTTTCTTGACCTCGATCGTAATTTGTTGCTCAATTTTGAGGCACATTTTAATGGGAGCTTGTTTGACCGGGGGCATAGTATAATCCATTCCAAGTTTGTGAACCGCAACCTTTGGTGCTAAACCATGCATTTCAAAATAACTCCAAGCAAATCAATCTTTGTACTCATTAACAGCTTGATCATGTATGTAGTTTCCTTTTCATTCATCAAAAAGCTAATTAAAGTAGGCTTAGGTTCTTATTTGGTTCCCAAGTTGACCTCTTTCAGTTTGTTGATTGTCAATTTAAATTCTTGGGCTTTGAGTTATGATCTTTTAGAATCAAGTTGGTGGGCTTTTGACATTAGACATGTTGGGCTTTGGATTTTGGTTTGGTGACATTGAAATTGCTCATGACGGATAGTGTATGGGTGTATAGGGTGAAGGGCGTGTGTGTGATGGTCCAAGTGGGTGTGTATGGTCGCATGAGGTAGTGTGAGTGTGGTGAAGTGTATAGTGGTGTGAATGTGTGTGTGAACGTGAATTGTAGTGTTGTGCATAGGGTGAGGTATGGGTGTATGAATGGATCAGCCACTCAAGGTCTCCCTAGGGCTTCATAAGCCTATAAGAACTCATTTTTTGAGCTTCAACATATTGGTCTCAGTCATCTCAACCAAGGGTTAAAGATTTGATACCACCCATGTGAGACTTCACAAAGAGTCAAAAAGTGTTTTGAGTTTCAAAGGGAGGTGGGGCCCAACACTTGTCTTCTAGGATAGTCAATAAAAAAGTTCTATGGCTAGATCCTAAACCCTAGGAAAACAATTTAGACCTCACCAAAAATGAGATCAACAAGAAACTGAAAAAAAAAAAGATACAATGCTCAATTTATGTCTAGTTATATAGCACATTGGGCACAAAATCTTATGAAAAGTCACGTGTTCAATTAATTCGCAAATTTATTCCTAACGATTGTTTAATAATTTTCTTGTACCTATTGTAGTTCTGGTTATCAAGAAGCAGGAAAACTTGAGCAACTGAAATGTATACACTAAAAATACCAAGACGAATCTCAAAGAGAACGTACGACCAAGATGAAAGAGTCTCATCTCAAGTTAAGTAATCAACCGACGATTCAAGGCCAAGCATGAAGCTGTGTATCCAAACTCGGGATATGTTAACGCTCTTGAGATGGTTCTCTTATTGATAGCGGCAAGACCCACCGAAAGTGAGGCATAAATCATCCCGACAGTGAGTCTTGTTTAATACCCTGCATAGGCAGCGCAAGATCCCTAAAACCTTGAAAGATCAGGAGATCAGGTCGAGCCGACAAACCAACTAGATATGCGAGACAAATTCCATGTAAAACTCGAGCCGATCGGAAAATGAGCCACGACTCACTCAACGAAAATAACTGAAATATCACGTTTGACCGACCAATCCCGCGTTCGGACAGAACAATCACCTCTCAACCGACCGCTCTAGTCGACCGTGCCAAAAGACATCGAGTAAGATCGTCATGATGTCGAACACCTAAACCGACCACGCGCACTCCAAAGGGCACAAATGCCACTTGACCGATCGTTTTGGTCGGCTGACTTCAAACCAACCAACAAACCAATTGCCGCCGATATTGAAATTTAAATTATAATGCAAATACGACATAAAATATATAATCAAATTAGAGCCTTAATGGCCTGAAGAACAATTTCTATAATTGTTCTTTTTTTTTTGTAATTGTACAAAACATTTCTCTATAAGAGACAAAAATACGAATAAAGGGATCTCTCTTCGATTCTCCATAAAAAAATTCAAGAACATTTCTACCCTCTCTCTCTTCTCTTCTTTCCTTCACTGAGCTATAACTCTGGGTGCAAGATTCACAATGGACAAATTAGGATCCAACATCACCTATCAATCTTTGCTTAAACAATTAATAGCCCAAATATCTTATTTATTTTTAGACATTAGTTCTAGCACATTTATCAATTTAAGTTTAACGATTTGTCAAAAGTAAGTGTTTTTTTCTTTATTTTTTAATGCTTTGGCTATTTTTGTGATAAAAAAAACAAAAAAAATAAAATTTAATAACAACCTTAAAATCCTATTCAATTCAAATTCTTGCCATTTTTATACATCATATATCATTATTACTATAAATTAGAAATTACAAAAAATTACAAAATATTGTGAACAATAAAAAAATTAAAAGGCTATCTGCTTCTCAAGCAGATCAAGAGAAAATTATTTTGCAAGCTCGGTTATCTTTTCTGGAAATTCAGCACCTTGATTGCGGTTCCAAATAAACCTGCAAAGAAAAATGCAAATCCGACGACCATAAATGCGGCGAAACCTAAGAAATCATGTCGATATCCGAAATAACTTCTCAAAAACTCTGCCACTGTTTCATTTGTGTCTAATGGTTCATTAACATCTCCATATTGTGAAGTAAGCATTCCATACAATGTCCAGGCGACAGGGCAAGCCCAATAATACCAACTCCACCAAACAGGCATTCTCTACATCATAAATGAATAAAAATAATTAGTAAAGAGTCAAATGCCAAAATAGTCCCCAACTACTTTGTGGCGTCATTTTAGCCTCCAAACTCTTTTAATATGGGCTAAAATAGTGTGCAATAAAGACAATTTTAGGTCCTATTAAAATGCCAAAATTGAATAGGAAAAAATATTACATCAGGACTCCGCACGTAGAGTTACGTGCAAAGTCCAATGAAATCACAAGAAAAAAAAATCGGCCTGGTAGCACGGGAATATTCCTCCCGTGTTTTTAATGTGTTATTGTGTTATTCAAGTGTTATTGATGTGTTAATGTGTTATTATAACACCAGAAATATTATCAGAACACAATAACACATAATAAACATACAATAATACATGAATAATGCATGGGGAATATTTCTCTATTACCGAGCTGATTTTTTTTCTGTGACGTGATTTCATTGGACTCCGCACGTAACTCTACGTGCGGAATCCAATGAAATCACGGAAAAAGAAAAAATCGGCCCGGTAACACGGGAATATTCCTCCTGTGTTATTCAGGTGTTAATGTGTGTTATTCAAGTGTTATTGTATTATTATAACACAAGGAATATTCCCAGAACACAATAACACATGAATAATATACAATAACACTTGAATAACGCGGGGGGAATAATCTTATGTGTTACTGGGCCGATTTTTTTTCTGTGGCGTAATTTCATTGGACTGTCCTGATGTAATATTTTTTTCCTTTTATAGTCCTTGGGACTAAAATTGAGCCTCATAAAGAGTAATGTGATCATTTTGGCACTTTTCTCCATCTGTACATATACCATAAAAAATGAAAGCACGAGAGAGAGTGCGAGAGAGCGAGAGCGAGAGATTCAACTTACTGGTCTTGGGATTACAAATCCAGAGAAGAGGTTCCATATGCCATAAAAACCCGATGCAACAATAGAGGCCACATGGAAATTGGGGGTCACACCTACCACCAGCATGCCGTAGAAAGTGAAGTACAATAATGTGAAATACATGAAAAACATGTACCATAAGAACTTAGACGCAGTCCATTCAAATCCAACCATAGAATATACTATGATACTGTATACTACTGACTGAACCAAAACATAAGGGAACTCAACAATAACCTACATGGAAGAAAGTATAAGAGACACAAACACGAAATATAGCACCAACAAGAGAAGAGTTGTGGGGGGGTGCGGCAAACTTACTTGTCCAAAGGCATACGGAAATGGCGAGTACATTCCTGCAGCCTTCTCTCTATAAAAAACCCTTCGCTCAATCGACACAACCGGTCTTATTGATGTAGAATATGATATCCCCATGAATAGAACAGCAGCATACATAGAACCCATTGCATTGAATAAATCTTGTCGTTTTCCTCTAAAATGATTAAGATATAGAGTAAAATTAATTGTTCTGACGTGAACCTCTGTACAAAGTAGTAGTTAAATCACTTTTATTTGAAAAGGGGCATACCTTTTTTCGCCAAGGCCCGAGAAGATTCCTCCAAACATGAAGGCTATCACAATAGTGTACAAGAATCTCACTGTAGTATATGAAGGGTTTCTCCAATATGACAGGCGTTGTTTCCACAGGCAAGCCATGCATTGAGTTGAAAAAGATTGTGAATACTGGGTTGGAAAATAGAGATCAACTGTTTCTGGATGTGGTTTACTAAGTTCACCTATCAGTTTTCTGTTACTCCTGCAAAGCAAATTTCGTTGGAAAAGTTAAAAATAAAGGAATGAAATCTATTTGGATGAAGATTACAGTCATTTGGGAGCAGTTTTGTTTTTGTTTCTATCTTTTATTTTTATTTTGCTTTCTTTATATTTTGATTTCAAACAAAATATTTTTAGTGTTTGATTAGGATACGGTTATTTTTTAAAACACCCAAAGCAAAACCAAAATTTATTGAGTGTTTTCAAAAACATATTTATTTGTTTTTGGAAACAAAAATAAAAATATGTTAAAAACACATTCAATGAGCATGTTCTTAAGAATAATTGAAAAAATAAAAACAAAAAGGGAAAATAAGCTCCAAAGAATTGAGCCACTTAACCACTTACTGATACATGTCGGAATTCTTGAATAGTTCACTAAAATTAATGCCTAACTCCTCTTCTTTTTCGGGTGTTGTCACTTCCAACATCCATGCGGCAGGATTATAACCATCTTTAATTTTACCGACTCCTCGAATTTCCTAGAAAGTTAAAATGATTTGGTTTAAATAATTACAATTATTTAAGCATTCACTATAAATAAATTAGAAAAAAAAAAAGCATACTGTTTCACAACCTCAAAATAAGAAATAAGTTGGCAGGAATTTTTTCCTAGTGGTCCAACATATATCTCTTCACCCCCTCTTTTCATGAGGAAGAGCTGGAAAGTTTAGGAATGAAGCATAAGGTCAAGCCAAATAAAATTTTACTTGGTGGAAAAAATGGAAAAATAATCTAAAAAAAGATTATTTGCATAGATGTTGCTTACTTCGTCAAAAGCTTCAAATATATCAATGCTAGGTTGATGAATTGTGCAAACAACTGTCCTTCCAGTATCAACTGTATTTCTCACGGCTCTCATAACAATAGCTGCTGCTCTAGCATCAAGGCCAGAAGTAGGTTCATCCATGAATATGATGGATGGATTAGCAACAAGCTCAACGGCAATGGTTAATCGCTTACGTTGCTCGGTGGACAATCCACTAACAGCAGGCAATCCAACTAATGCTTCCATCAATGGAGTCAACTCCACTAGCTCTAATACCTCTTTAATGAACATCTGATTTACAAATCTAAGGGTCATATAACTTGAAATAATGAAATGAGAGAGTAGAAGAAAAGTAAAAATACCAATCGACTTACTTGTTTTTCTACCGAGTCAACATCAACAGGTAGGCGAAGCCATGCTGAATAAACAAGAGATTCATAAACGGTTAAATTAGGAGAGTGAATGTCATTCTGTTCGCAGTAACCCGATACACGAGCAAAAGTTTCTTGTTTCTTGGAATAACCAGATATGGTTATATTTCCCTCTATATATCCTCCTAGTTTTCTACCGGCCAGTACATCCATAAGAGTAGTCTTTCCTGCTCCACTAACACCCATTAATGCTGTAAGAACTCCTGATCTAAATGAACCACTCAAACTCTTTAGTAGCACCAATTTCTCCTCCTCAAAACCATGTATTTTCATTCCCTAGATACATAATTTATAAGATATCAACATAAGTGAAACTTTATAGCTCAAGCATTCATTTATCAATTACTGAACGAAAAATGTTACCATGGGCATATCAACTGAGTATCTAATATTGTCAAAGGTGAGTGAAAGCGGTACGAATGGAAGCACCATTCCCTTCATCTGTCTTGCTTGTCCAACATCAGATGCGTACATGGGCGGTTTCTTATAGTTATCTGTATCATATAGGAAACTTTGCTCCCTTTTGGTGGCAGGTGTCTTTGATGCAGTTTGGTAATTAGTTTTCCTCCCATGAATAAATGCTTTTTTGACCTCTCCTTTAATTTTCATTTGTTTTTCTATCATAGACACTTCAGACATAGTAGCAGTATGACTGCCTCTGGATACTGCATGAATTAAATAAAATATACTTCAGACTAAAAATGAAAATAGAGTTCCGTTTTAAGCTGTGTGAAAGTGTTATGAATCACTTACATTTAAGAAAGGTTAGAGCAATAGTGAAAAGGAAGTTGAAAAGGATAACATATCCAATAGTTGCTGCTACACCAATCCAGTACCATTTTGCTTCTAGAAACATTCCACGAGCTTTCAATATATTGAGGCCAAGCGTCTGATTTGTTCCAGGCATGATCTGCAATAGAAAAATTAGATATTAAGTTATTGTTCATTTCTTTTTTTTCTCATATTATGAGATTTTTATACTTGCTTGGCAGTTCAAGATGGAAAATATTAAGATAAAAGCCATTTCTTCTTGAAGTGCAAAACATTTTCAAATTGCATAACATCCCTTCTGTTTTAGAAGAATCAATCAATCGAGGTCATAAAAAATGGCTAGTTTCTGTTCCATAAAAGTCAATATCTTGAAACTTAGGAAGAAGTGTCCAACATCCACAGAAAAATTTAGCTTTAGATATATTTGGTCAAAATTTTTCGATTAAAAAACATCTTACTTGGCTCCAACTCTTTCCAAGGAATTCATTCACAAAAATAGCATTTTGTGAGTACATGAGAGGTGACATCCAGAATCCCCATATCCACCATTTATTTACATCACCTGCCAAACATAGAGCAAAATGCTTAATGTTGAACGTTACAACTTAATTTATTTAGTTTCATCATCATCAGCTGCCTTATCCCAACTATTTGGAAATGATTTTAGAATGCTAACTTTTCATTCATTCCTGCTGATAAATTCTTCAAAACTAAATATCAATATCTTTAAAGAAATCCCATACCATGCGCCAAGATGTATCCACCTAAAACTACAACCGCAACTAGGGACAAAGATGCTATTGCGTTCGCAATGACAAGACTTCGGCCAATTACCGCGACGAAGCGAAATAATCCAGAAGACAACTGATGAACTAGAACAAGCAGTAGATATTGCTTGAAGAATCTGTGCAAGAATATCAAGATGTTATCTCTTAATTATAAAATATGTTGAAGTCCCTTGACAATTTACATGAGGCAATTTTAGTCCCAGAGAATATAAAAAGTACTAAATTAATCCTCGGACTCTTTTAGTGGAGCTACAATAGTCTTCACTACAAACTATTTCAACCCATATTAAAAGAGTTTGAGAACTAAATTAATTTTTATAAAGTCTAGGATTAGAATGGCTCCTTGCAAAGAGTCAATGGATCATTTAACAATTTTCTCATTATAAAATATTAAGGAATCGTAGAGCGTGCAAATGCAGTTAATTCTCACCTTGCTGCACTTGGATCAAATCCTATAACGAAGTAATTGAAGAGAATCCAGATTGCGGCTTCAAAGCATGAGACAGGAATCTTCAAAATCCATGCAGGTAATGCACAGGCCCAAGAAGGATAGAAAAGGTAATCCCTTTGTTTAAAAAAAACAGGCAGCTTGATTACAGTCAAACCAATCTCAGAGAGTCCATTAAACATCGTCGTGATGAGTGAAAAGTAAAGAGCCCCCATGTAAGTCATTCCATCATTTACAGTGTTACGGTACATGTTGCTTCTCAAGAACATCGTCATCACAATCAATGCCATGACCGCAATCTGCAACAAAACATTTTATTTAGATTATTGCGTAAATGTTTGTGTAAAATTCAAGCTTTGAAATTTCACAGGAGTTGTAAAACTCACTTGCGATGCCCTGTATACATACACAAAGGAGTTCCTCTTCATTAACAACCATTCTCTGTCAGCACAAGCTTTCAGTAGTTCTATCTTTCTCACACCATACTTTGAAGTAGTCAGCGCTGCAGGATGGCTCTTGCTCTTATCAAATGGAAAAGAAAGATTTCTTCCAAGCTTTTCCCCCACATGAAATGAATGAAAAGCAGTCGCAAATTCTCTTACAGTTACAAATCTGTAAGGTTTGTTGGGCCTTGCCCAATATTGCTCTTGGTCTTTCCTGGATGTGACCTATGAACGAAACAAGAAGATTAACCAGCATCAAGTTGGGATACGAATTAAAGTGTTTAGGTTTAAGAATAAAGAAATGATCTTGTTTGAGGGGCAGCAAGAACAGGGAGGATAGAATCAAGGTGAATGAATGCGGAAAAGAGCAAAGGAGTGTTGACCAGAAAAAAAATTAAAGATTTGCATAAAGTAGAGGTAACAACTTAGGCAACAATAAAAGTGAATGCATAAGGCCACATACAGCCAACCCCAAACTATTTGTGCAACTTGGTGATGATGATGATGATGACGATGGATAATTAACGAGTTACATGAAAGCTTATTGGGAGTAGCATACTTCTTGCAAGAAGTCAGCGATGCCTTTCCTTTTGGGGCATTTGAAACCAATCCACTCAAAGAATTCAAGCACATTTTCGGTGGATCCTTGATATACTATCTGCCCTTCTGATAAGAGAATTATATCATCAAAAAGCTCATATGTCTCTGGTGCTGGTTGGAGTAGGGAGATAACTCCTGTTCCACCAAGAATGTGAATTGCTTGCCGTATTGCATTAACTATCTGGAAGGTTGTGGAGCTATCCAAACCATTCGAAATTTCATCCATAAATAATGCTTGTGCTGGTCCAACCAACATTTCACCTATGTGAAATTTCACATCATTCCATATCATTCATAGATATTTATTACATGTATATTAACTGAAATGGTTTATCAAGCAACAAGAGTAGCTTTTAATCAATTTCATTATTCTACCTGTGGTGACACGCTTCTTCTGCCCTCCTGAGACCCCCCGTAACATGTCATCCCCTAGCAATGTCTCAGCACAAATATCCAATCCTAGAATCTGTTATTTTAAGAAACAGGGGAAGCTCATTTTAGTTTCTTTTGTTGGATCTAAGAAAGTTGATCACGTTACTTTAAGGGCCAATTTGTTTCATTGCTTGAAAGTGTATGGATTTCAATTCAAGAAGTAAGATGCATCTAAGTTACAGTTGCATCTATACTTCCGCAGTAACTCACTTATTCACCTAGACTATGTTTTATTTGGGCTACAACGAGTTTAATTTCTACTCACTCTCATAATAGTTTTTTTCTTTTTTTTTTTACATTTATTTTTATTTAAAAGTAATATTATAACCCATAATCTCAGCATTTTAATATTATTCTATTCTTTTGAAAGGTAAATTTAAATGTGCTTACTAGCCCACAAGAATGAAACTCACGTGTCACCCTTTTCTAAGGAAGATTTTAACATTAAAACTCAATTCTACACGATTCCAATCAAACAAATGCTTGATCTAACTTCTAAAAATGGTATTCAACCACTTCTATCGCTCCCTGTGAAACCAATTGGATCTAAATTACCTAAATGTCAACCACAGGAAGTTACCTTTAGTATATAATCTGTAATCACCCCATTTTTCTTCCCTTCCATTGCAGCTGCCTACAAGAAAAAGAAACAGAATCTGAATACATCAAACATACTATGCATAAACCATGAGCGGCAAAGAAATTTAGGAAGGGAAGAAAGAAAATTACAGCACACAGTACAATGAAAAACACAATATGAGGAAAACAAATTTATCATTTATAATAATAGACACTTTTAACTCTAATAAAATCTGATATAACTAAGATGAGTCAGCATGAAATAGGTTAAATAATACATTAGCAGGGTGTAATATTGAGGGGCCCAAGTTGAGCCTGATATATAATCATCAACCTAAAAGCCTAACCCAATGAACGAGGGTCACTAATAGTATTATATGAATTAAACACTTATTTCTTTTATAATATGAAACTAATTTTTACTCGGATGTGCTCTCATAAAAAAATATATCATTTTCATCAGCATCAAGTGTCCCATACAAAGACCCACTCAATCAAATGAAGCTTGTACAAGAGTTACCAACTATCAAACATTATCATAGAAGGCATAAAAATCAATGGAAGCCACATGTTTGATAGTATAAACTAAAAGAGGACTGAAGCTAGAGCTCATACACCGACAGTCGAATCGAATTTAGCCCAAAAAAGTTTGGTTTATAAGTGACGACAAACCATTTAGTATTTCATAACTAATATATTTTTCAACTATTTGATATTTAATTAAAGCGAATATTCTCAAATACCTGGATAATCTCCTCTCACACGAGAGCTATCCACTTTGGTAATTGCTACCCTCAAATGGAAGTATGTAAACATTATCAAGAATCATGCTATATGGACTGGCATGGAAGTTACCAACACTTTATATTTTTTTATCATGATAAAGGCCAATCAATAGACTTGAATCATACAGAATCACAACTTTGATATTGCTTGTTAGGGAATGAAAAATTAAAGAAAATTGAAGTTGGACTTAATACACAAGTGGTTAAACTCATTTTCAATTCAAAAGCTTCAGCGTATGGGTGTGGGTGAATTATTTGATATTACTAATATATTTTTAACTATTTGATATGAAACTAAACCTATAACCCTTGCATGCATCAAACTATTCTTCAAATAACTGATATGGACTTAAACTCTGGCGTGCCGTAAAACTACAAACCACATGAAACATTTGATTTGAGTCAAAACATCAACTCTAATATGATATCTGGCTCTAATAATTCTCGTTAGATGGACAACAACCACAGCTGTACATTTAGCCCAATATACTATTAGATAAACACCAATCAACCCAAAGTACTGAACCAAATGTGTTATATTTAAAACTAAACTCTTATTTAACATTCATGTGTGAATATTTCTTACTCTGAGATTGATCTCAACAAATGCCATTTGCAACACTCATTGGAGATGAATGGAGAATGGAGATTCATAAAGTTGAGCCAGAATCATTGGGATAAGGCTAATGATGATGACGATAATAATAATTTTAAAGGCAGTAAAAATTAGCAACATTTCTGCTTATCTAACCTTCATGAAGACATCTATGTCAGGATCTGGTTTGATGTTTGCTGCCTTCTCTCTTCTTGCTAGCTCAGTTAACATTTCTGCATTATAGATTCAGAAAAATGAATACAAGTAACTTTTGCATGGAAAAACGAACCAATTTTCCAATTATTTGTATAGATATTGTACCTACCATACCGGGAGCCAATTCCTTGACACCTAGAAGAGAAAGACAGTGTTTCTCTCACTGTCAACTCCGAAATATGAATATCATGCTGACTTATGTAAGCTGCTGTTCTCTGTGGTACAAACTCATCCATTTCATGACCATTGTAAGTTACCTTCCCAGAAACCTGCATCATTGTTTCAGGCAGGATCCACTTCTTGTAAAAAAAAGATTTAAATTACGCTAACCAACAAAGAGAGTAGACTAGAAGAGAAAATAGAAGATAGGCTTGAGGACCTTAAGATCGGAGCTTAACTTTCCAGCAAGCGCTAACAACAATGTGGTCTTCCCTGAAGCTGGGGGACCAAGAAGCAGAGTCAACCTGGAGATGATATTTCGTTTATCAAGATGAGAAATTAACAAGAAAATAACTAAGAGAATTACAAATCTCATACGAGTTCATAAAAGGGAAGAGACCTGCGAGGCTTGATGATTCCACTAATATCATTGAGGATTGTTATAGTTCTCTTTGTTCTTGGTAGTATGTGAAGAAAATTTGCAACCGGCTGAAACAAATTAATAAACAAAGAAAAACCATTTCAGCACTTATAAATTTACTGAAGAACACATAGAATTAATCCATTCAATTACCTCGATGGTATTGACAATTGATCTGAAGAAGGAAGGCAAACCTCTGCTGCCTGCATAAGCTTCAGCGCTAATACTGAGTTGTTCATACCGCACCTCTATTGTCGGGAAATCAATTCCTACTCTGGAGTTTACGTGCAAAAATTCGTGTGAGATGGAAATGAAAAACCGGTCATTCTTGTATTCCATGTTGTTCTGCTCATTGTTTAATTCTTATTTTCATATACAAATATATATGAAATGATCCTACTTAATTTTTGTCTATGAAAAAAATAGAAAAACAGAGAATACAGAAACAAGTGAAAACATCCTTAATATTATTTTTGTTTCAGAATCCCAAGAAAAAAAATCGCTCTGAAACATTTGTTTCATCGTTCGTTTCTTATCAATGCTCTGCTTCTATGAATCTTACTTGTCGATTCGATCCTTGAGCCTCCGAAGAAACCCCTCGTGGTCTTCAGAGGCAGCTCTCATCAGCCTGTCTAACAAGTTCTTCCTCTCATGAAACCCTAGACTCTGGATGCTGATCTCCGTGGGATCTTGACCAATGTTGAGGATTCCCTTCCTCATCCTGTTCCAGCTCGGGAGCCTCTCGAGAGCAGCCCATTTCAGTGCCTCCTCGTCGTCTTCGCTCTTCATACAACTAAAGAAGCTCGCATCCCCTTTCCACAGTTCAGAGCTGTTCATGCTCATAGACCAGTAAGCTTCCCCCATAATGATTGATGCCACTACACGAGGTAGACGAAGAAGCGAACCTGTTTAAATAGAGCGAGCGAAATTCGGCGCTAATATTAGGATTAAATTTTGTATTAGGATAAACATAAAAATAAAAATCACTCTCAGAAAAAATTATTACATACGAACACCGCACACCGTATATCGCGTTGATTTACGGTGAGGATGTAATTAAAATTATTAAAAATAAAAATAAAAAAATTTAAAGTGGGACCCACTGAAATACATCATCAACATAAATCATCACGATCTACGGTGTAGATCGGACACCGCATGCATCTCTGCATGCGATGTCCGTATACAATAATTTTTCCACTCTAAGAGTCCGTTCGAGGCAGGTTATAGGGTGCGGCGGCCTTCGTCTCATTTGTATATCACGTTCGCTTTAAATTATTGGTGACGCGACATTCGAGTATCGTGATTTCCTTAATACCTTCGCAATCCGGACTCCCCCGCGTCCTGCGTATGATTATCGCAATTTGGGTAAGAATTCCTATGGTGTCTTTCCCAGATCTCCCTCGCCCTCGCCTTTTCAAGGAGAATCTATCCTTTGCTCCTTCACCTTGACGGAGATCCACGCACATAAGGTATATATTTTCGACCTCTCACTCTCGCCCTACCCGATATTCTCTCTCTTCCTTCCTGCAAGTATGCATTCGACCCTAGCAGTACTTCCTCTTCCTATGATCATTTGAAATGAATTATTGTAATTTTATGCTTCGAAATGTTGGATTTTCAAATCTGATGGGATTATTTGAGAGAGTAGAAAATTTCATGTAGCATATTTTAATATTTCTCATTGTAGTTGTAATTGTATTTATCTTTTTTTTTTATTTCTTCTAATCTCATGAGAGTGTGAGAACTGTATGTCATCTTTTGAGACGGATCTGTGATGATTGCAAACTTTGTATTATATGTTTTTGTTCTCATTTTAGCTCTGTTGCAAACAATTCTATCAAACAGGGGCATGAAGATCATTTATAGAGCAACAACTATCAATAAGTTATTCTGAATAAACTGCCCCAAACAGACGACGAGTCATACCACTAATATTAATTGTTTTAAAATTTAAATAATCTCATGCAAAAAAAATTGACTTGACTGAGAAAATAAAATATTATATAATTACGTGTCAACACACATAAATAAATAAAAAATGTGTGATGTGAAAATCTTCCATTTTTTAAACATTAATTTAATAATTAGCATTGAGATTAATAGCGAAGGTCAAAGAATATAATAGCTTCTCATATTGATAGAACTAGATAAATAAATATGTATTATTTGAAGAGATCAAGTCTTGATCATTCAATATTTATTATAGATTAGGATATTCTTATTAAAATTTCCCAGAAGATTACAACCGTTGGACTTACTTTGAGATTAATTCAAAGTAACTTTTATATACACGCCTTTAAAGTAAATCCAAAAAATTTCAATCCCAATGGACAAAGAATCTTGAACCATTTTCTTTTCATGAATTATTAATATTAAAAAAGAATTATATAGTCGCGCATCACCTCTTCTAAGGCTCCCTTTGGGGCGGCTTATAAGTGCGGCCGCCGTAACGTTTGATTCGCGCGTTTCGCCAACTTATTCGAAAATGTGTTTGAATTTTTACACTAAACACGGGTCACGGGTCGACCCCTGCGGTCGGCCCGCGGACCGCGTTTCGGAATAAGCAGCTTATCCTGAAACACACAAGCTGCTCCAAACAGACCCTAAATCTTGTGAATCTGTAATCAAACAGGTTATATAAGACAAAACTGAGGAGAAATGAGATTTAAGAACTGTAGGATTTGAAGTTCATTTTTTTTAATTAATATTAATTAAGTTCTTTTTTAAGGATGTATTATATATGGTAAATCCTTGTGGGTCTATTAGAATGCAACTAATTTAAAGAATAAATAAGTTTAATTTCATATTTATTTTGTTTTATCTTTTTCTTGGTGAAGAATCGCTAGTCGAGCCATTGAATTCAGAGGTGTCATGTTTGTTGCCTCAAAGTAAGAAAGTACTTTTTATTAGAGGGTAAATGTACATTCCTCGTTAGTGGCGTTAATCATTATTGCTGGTATCTTCATAATTATTTCTTAAGATTGTCAGTCATATCTTATTTCTTCAATTATTTAACTACGCTGCATTTTTTTTATTGCTCATAATGAACTAACCAACTGTCTCAATATATTGATCCGAAATTTCTGCATATTTGAATTAATCATTCAAATATGATATTTTTTCCTTGCAATCTCTTGGTTTAAAACCTTATGTGAATTTCTATCATATCGTAAGCTTATGTGAAGTAGCATATTTCTTATATATTATACCTGTGAAAAATATTAGACGAGTTTGTGTATGATGGTATGTAGTTCAATGGAATACTTTTGAATTTTGGCTAGCTAGGCTGACGGGTCCATAGAGTGATGACTCTACAGAAAATTATTTGATTTCCTAGGGTTAGTATTTGACCTCCCGATTTCAAGGTGTATTTTAAATCTAACCATATAAACACAAATGAAAAACATAATAAAAAAAAACTTAATTGCATGTTTACTTATTATATATTTGGTTTACCAATATCCTTCGCTTCATGTCGTTATATCTGCATGAAGTAATCACCACTATTTGTTGTTCATACTGCATGCCTTATTTCCTTTGTTGTTTATGATTTAAAAAATAACAATTATTTATTGAATTTCTTTGTCAAACTCGCTCGTTGATATTTTTTTGTAACAAGTTCTATTCAGCCACAAGTAGGATCATTTCCATCAAAGCAGACTTTTTAGTTTTAGTATCCCAACATTAGTATCTTTTCTTAGTATTTGTTTTAGCTATTATATATTTTTTTTGTTAGGTCTAGAAAGTTGTTTCATGTCAGCATTTCTATTTTGGTTCCAATTAGTTTTTTATTATCAGTTCAGTTGTTTCACTGAACTTTTCAATATTAATAAAATTTATTTTTCTATCATTTAATTTATATGCAAGTTTTTCTTTGAGAATACAAAACAAGTTCATTTCATTTCATCATACCTTGCGTTGTCGGGTTGTACTGCCTTCCAGACCCGGGGTGTACCAGAGAGGTATCAAAGCATGCATTTTGTACTTGATCTTCCTTAACTTTTCATCTCATATCCCTTAACTTCTTAGGATTTGTTAGAGAAAAGGTTATCTTGTAAGTTAATAATTCCATCAATTTTAATTTTGCATATATTTCAATTATTTAGAATGGTTCTGAAAAGAAGAGGCACTGCAATTGCTCATGGAAGAGGAGTCCAGAGAGCTAGCATAAATGAGGTGCCTCCTAATAGAGGTCTCCGCTCCTCTAATCTTCGTCGAGCTGATCCAACTGAAAACAACAAAACTGCTGGAGCTCAAAATCTCAACACGACAAATCTCGTGGAGGTAGTAATACAAAATTTTATCAAAGTGTAACAAGCTAACGTCGCAGCCCAAATCGCACAAGCTAACGTCGCATCCCAAAATTTTATCATGATGGGAATTTTACTACTTGATTTAATTAAAGAAGTTATGAACCACATCTCGATGTATCCTCATGTTTAATGTTTTAATCGATTTGTGAATTAAGGTCAAGTGCTTAGTTTAATCATTCACTTGAAAATTAGGTAGATGAACTCACCTAGGGTGTGCTCCTAAAATCTAGAAAAGCTATGCTTCTAACTTAAGCTTGAAATGATTTAAGGTGTTTTATCCTCAATGAAGTGTTTTCTAACAAATCCTCAAACATCTTTAAGTGTTTTTCCAAATAAATAAATCAGAAATTCTCATTTTTGACTTAATCATTGATAAAGAAAAGATAACAAAAGCAAATCGAAGGAGAATGAGGTCAACCCACTTCTAAAAACAAAAAATCAGCTAAGCAAGGGGCAAAACCGCTAGTGAATCAGCCTAAAAGTGTTTAAATGCATTCAAAACAATAAACAAATCAGTCCCAAAAAGTGCGTAAAAGCCTCTAAAAATCAGCACTTAAAGTGCACAAATCGATGTATAAAAGCTTCCAAAATCTTCTCAAATTGACACTGTTGTGAGATATGTACTTCCTGACATAGAAATGAGACGAAAAAAGAACACAAGCAAACACAGATCGTTTACGTGGTTCGATCCAACTGGATCTACATCCACGGGAGGGAATCAATCAAATATTTCACTAAGGCAAAAGAAATGGAGAATACATAGCTTATACATAGAGATGAGCCCTCATCTTCCTTCTATGGCCTCCCTCTC
>NEWO01000002.1:5759035-5796932 GCA_003013225.1 Phalaenopsis aphrodite | reverse complement strand
ATATATATATATATATATATATATATATATATATATATATATATATATATATATATATATATATATATATATATATATTATTCAGTCTTGAACTTCTAGCTCCAAATTTTGTCAAATGATAAGCAGTATTGTGCAAGCATTTTGATAAATCAGCCACCCAACAAGGATGTCGAGTAAGCTAGTAAGCAGCAATAAAATACAATGAACCTCACAAACCCTTCGGCTAACAAAACCAGAGATTACTTCATGCTTTCTTTAAAAGATTAGACCGGGCATTAGCAGAAAGAAGACACTTGACAATGAATGAAGGAGGAAAGGATGGGATTACTCACTTGCTCCAAACAAAAACTCTAAGGAAAGGAAACCAGTGACGAATTCAGTAGAACCTCCCCAAGGCACCAAAAACTTCAGACCCGAAATCCTTCCCCAAGGTGGTGGGCGTTTTATAGCCAAAGGAGGAGGAGCTACATACCTTCGACTCACCTGGGCGGTCAACCGAGCGCGATAGGGACGGGGCGGAAGCGACAAGAATCGCAGGGCGAGGGAAAGCCGGAGCGCGGCAGAGAGTAGGTGGAAGCCAGACAGTGGAGGAGGGATCTCCGGCCGAAGTTTCGCGAAGTGGAGAAGAGGAGCGCTCGGCCGGGTCTGGCGAACGAAAAGGATAGGTATTTAGGAATTTTAAAATAAGGATCTTTGTTTTTTTTTTATAATATTTAATATTTAAAATTCATCAATTCGTACATTTTTGGTCTATGAAAGGAACTATAATAAATTAAATATCCTTTCTAGGTAATTTTAATGACGTTTTATCATACGAGGTCGTTCGAACAACCACATCGACGATTCGGTCAAAAATATGTCGAATTCAATTTTCGTCGAAATTTGGGGGCATGATCGATCGTTTCAATATTTTATTTAAGTTTTGATTAATTAAGCAATATATAAAGGCGTAGGTGACGTGGATTGCAATATTTAACGTATTGACCGTCCGAATCACGAAGTTTGTGCGCGTTAATGCGCAAATTGTGCAAAAGACAATCCTAAGGCTTGAAGATTTTATATGGACTCATTTTGAGTTCCCTCATGTTAGTTTCAACCTTCTAAGTGCTAGAAGTCAAGAACCACCCGCGGAACTTCAAAAGAGGAAAGAGATGGTTTGGAATTCTAAAATGAGATAAGTACTATCACTAAGGTTCTAAGATAGTAAAAAAGGAAACCCTAAATCTAGACTCTAAGTCCTAAGAGGAAAATTAGACCTCACTAAAAATAGGTCAACAGGATCAGTCGTGCATTGAGCTGTCAAAAAAGCTCGTTGTTCGCGAACAGTTCGTGTTCGATTCGTCAATGAGTTCGTGTTCGATTCGTTCAAAAGGTAAACGAGACGAACATGAACAAATTTTTTTCGTTTGGTTAGTTAAACGAACAAAACACGAACAGTGATGCGTTTGTTAGTGTTCGAATCGTTATTGTTCGAAATATAAAATAATTTAAAATAATTATATATAAAAAATTTATGAAATTTTTTAAAAATAAATTTTATAAATTATAATAAATAATAAATTAATAATAATAATAATATATTAATATATTATATTAGTAATATACTAATATAGATATTATATATTTATATAATGTAAGTTATATAATTAATATAATATATTATTTATATATATTAATATTAGGGATGTCAAACTGGCTCGTCGTTCGCGAACAGCTCGTGTTCGGTTCGTTCGTTAAGAAACGAACATGAACAGTAACTTCACGAACAATTTCAAACACGAGCTTATTTCAAACAAACTAAATTTCAAACGAACCAAACACAAACACAAGCTCTGTTCGTTCGTGTTCGATTCGTTTACACCCCTAGGCGTGCATTCTATTCAAGTCTCATGAGTCGAGATTTGGTGTTGCCCGAGATAACTGAAAGTATTTTTTTATCATAAATAAATTTTTTTTGTCAATTTGTAAAAATTGTTTCATTCTGTATTCTCAATTTTCATGCTGATTTGATGTGGATTTTTGAAGTCTTAGGGGTAGATTCACAACTTTTTGAATTCCCTATATACCCTATATAGGGTTAGATTGGAAGAAAGAGTTGCACTTATTCGTTTTCTACTCCTTATTCTCTTTGATCAACTTTCTTCTAGAGTTCCCATGGCTTCCAAATACTCCTTACAAATGTTTAGTTCAGTGAGGGCTATCGAGTGATCGACCCTAACATCGTTCGATATGAAATTGCTAGATGACACTTATTTGTATGACACATATGTCATCTCGAGCAATGGAGCTAGAGGTTTGGGGTGACTGATTATTTGGGAGATGATCTTATCTTCAACCAGGACATGTTCCAGTGATGACTCTAATTTGTCTCATCATCATTACAAAATTGTCTTTCCAAATAAGTGTCTCTTTTTGACTCATGGAAATGATTTAAATAAGAGAGAAATCAAAAAGAAAGAAATATGACGAGAATAGGCAAACTATTTCAAAAGGATGTTGAGTACTTTCGTAAGCTAATCTTCGCGCAATAGCTCAAGAACATATGTCCATAATGAGATCAGATTGAAATAGCTTGGAAGTATATTTACAAAGAAAGCCCTGCGGAAGCAATCCATAATAAGAGAATCAAATGTTTGTATTTGTTCTTGGGTTAAGAGCAACTCTCAAAGGGATGTAGTTTTTTTATTAATTACATCTAGCGGGATGCCCATAAATAATCTCAATAAAAGACGCCTTACTTACCTAATTGTGATGTCTAGTTAGTTGGGAAACTAAGGAAATTTATCATCTCAAGCAGGAGAATCTCGCTGTTTTTTATGCCTATCCCAAACCATATGGCAGAGGGTGAATCATCGTAGTCATTACAGATGGCGGCGCCTAAGCATACAAGGCCCACAAGATAACATCATCAAATTTTTTGAAGGATTTACAGGGCACAAATGAGGTGTCAACACAAAGAGAGGGAATCCCTAAGTAGGTAGAAGAAATCGGGTCAAGCCAGAATGGATCCATCATCCCAAGCTATGGAGGCTCTAAGTCCAGCTGATCATGAAGGTAGTTGACACAACCCAACCAAAGCTCCCATGTTAGCAACTCATGAGTTGTGTCATCCAAGAAACCTTAAAGACCTAAAGTCAGAGGAAAGAAAGCTCAAATTTTCTATGACCCTCTAAGAGGTGGAGTAGATGAAAATTGTTCTTATACTCATCAACTAAATGACAAAGATGGCGCTGGAATGAAAAGAGAAAGGGGTATAGCTATAGAGCTAGAGCCGCCCCACAAAGAACTTATTCCCCGTTTGGGTCCGAGAAGCCTTTAACACCGTAGTCATGCTAGACAATCTCCTATGTAGAAATCTTATGCTTGGCTTGGTCGATTGAAGGAGGATGGGGGTTTCTCCTCGGGACATGCAGAATGACACAATTATTTGCAATTAAATTTAAATGTGGGTACCTTATTAAGAATGATTTGGGTGAAAGCCTTGCAATACAACCCATTTTAAAATTGGCCCAAAGGTCATGTAAGAAAGTAAAATTGAAAGAAAATTGCTCATTTTAAAATTAGAATATTTTAATCCTAACTTTTTTATTAATCTTGATTTTTTATGATTAAAATTTTTGAAATGATATTTTTGAGCCCTTAATGAGCCTAAACTGCATTTTTGTATGAGCCCAGATGAGCTACAATCAAGAAACAGTAAATAGAAAGCATGTTGTGCAATGGCAATAAGCCAAAGCAAATGAATACGTAATAGATCGGGTGTCACTGGGTCAACAATATATCCCAGAAAGATAAAAAATGCAACCATACTTGACATATTTATATGCATGATTCTAAAGTAATATAGTAATAGAAAATTTTAGGCTTAAAGTACAGGACACGAGCAAGCTACTCCTTACTTCATCATGTGATTCAGTGTGTCAAGAACCTTAAAACGTGTGCTTGTGCCTTATTTATGATACAGACACCCTAAGAACTCTGAGCAAGTACATGAAAAAGTTTAAAAAAGACTCAACCTGCAGAAGAATAAGAACGAGTTATATACATGCAACGCATAATAAGCCATGTCTGACGTGAGGAGAGCTTAGCATAACCTGCAAATAGTGTTAGCTTTTAAATCTTTACTTGCTCCTCCATTTTTTTTATTTTTAGTCATGGCTCCCTGCAAGAAGATTGCCTCTAATATACTAATGCATATTCTCATACCTAGTAAACACACAAATTCATCACACAAAAATGTCTTGCTAGGGCACAAAACAGTAAGGAACACTAGCCAAACATGACAAAGACTCTTAAGCACCCTATTCCTAGCCTAGCAAACCGTCTAAGCACAATTTGTCCTGGTCACAATATTTAATTGTGTGCAGAGTGTTGTCTAAATTATAGGTGTATAACTTTGATGTGAATGCCATCATGGGCCGGTCCTAAAAATCCAAGAGATTTAATGTACATCACCCAAGAGAGTTTTAAAAGAGTTGGCCTCGGGTATGGTTAAGCTTTGCCAATTTCATAAATTTAAAATATAATATACTATTAAATACAAGTCTGTAACATGCAAGGAGATATATGTTTGTGCCCTTAGAACCATACCATAGTCATACAAGTGCTGATCAAGATGCAATAACTTGCATTGCTCGCCAATATTTACTAGGCAAACAATGCTCGTCAACGTGTCAAGATCAACAACATGTCACTGACCTAATGGGCCCAATTTGCTATCATAACATGAAATCAAGGTGCATGCAATCATGCGACTAAGTTCAAGCCAAAATGTGATTTAATCATCATGCAAGATTCAATGATAAACTTGTGACAAATGCAAGGTGGCACAATCTGGTGGGCACATATTGTGTACTCAATAAGTTCAATGGCTTTAAGGCATTACCTTAATTGAGCACAACACATGAAGTAATTAAGACATTCAAGTGTGTATCGTAAAAGGTTAGGTGGTGTGTAGTCCGTATAAAAGAATCGCACAGCGTGGGCTAGCCTTGCTAGCCATTATAGTGATTCAACATAAGCTCCATTTCAAAGAATTACACACCATCGAGCTAGCCTTGTTAGCCACAACTCACCACAGATATGCAAGTATCAAGCCATGCACAGACGGTGGCATATGTGTGCAGAGATACCGTAAGTGTCGGTGCTCAAGGATACATTATGTGCAAGAAAATGCCAAAGATAAATTTTGATTTTTCATACAACGCTCTTTGACATATCACATAATATTTGAAAATGTATATTTTTTGTGCACACAAGCATGAATTCAAGTAATTAACAATGTTACACAATTCATGTGAAATCACGTGCAAGAAGTGTGACGTGCAAATGGGGTTGGTCAACTGACCCGTTGGATCAACCAAGAATAGTTGATCAGTTATTATGGCCAAAGTGATAAGTTGACCGGATCAGTACGGTCGATTAAACTAATGTTATATGTCGATTGAACCGGGGTGACCGATTGAACCAAAGTGATTAATTGATTGGGCCAAGGCAGCCGATCAAACTAAAATAGTTGGTCGATTGGGTTCATGGTGGTCAATCAAATCAAAGTGTTTGGTCAATCGGGTCGAGGGAACCGATCAAGCCAACACATGCAAAATGCCACATGTGGGAGATCACGAATGACGTGCAAGCAAATGTGAACCCACATATTTGATAAAAAATTAAACTCATCCTAACATTCTCACATAGGATTCTAGGCATTGATTTATGGATGTGTAGTAAAGCTACCACTGAATTTGAGAAATGAAGTGAGGGTTTTTCTTCAATTCTTTGAAGAAAGATCCTTCACAACTTTGAGAATGGTATAGCCAAGGAGCTTTTTCATCCTCTAAGTTTCAAGTGCTCTAATCTCTCCATAGAATATTGGAGCCGCCAAAATCATGAGAAATTCAGATTTAGACCACGGGGATCAATGATTTAGAGTCTTAGAGTGATTACTCAATGATTCATGAGAACTTGTAAGGAAATGCTTATAACCTAAAAGTCATCCTCTAACATTAAATCCTAAGCCCTAAATCTCTAGCATCATACATATGTGGCTCCCTAGGAATAAAATTCCAAGAGTTTTAGATGCTTTATGCCTTCATGGTAGTTTGAGTAGCGTGCTCTCGGCTGGCTCCAAGCTCCTACGTTACACCGGTGAAGATAGCTCTGTTGCTTCTCCAAAAAGCGAAATATTTTCTCCACAAAAAAATTTCAAGGAAGCTCCAAAAAATCCCCACACCCCACTGTTTTCTCCATGAAATGAAGAGCCTGCTCAGACAAAATTGTGCAGGAGAAAAGGAGATGAAAAAGATGAAGAAGAAATTGGAGCAAATACTCAAAAAACTTCTCACGTCTCTCTAAAATTCTCCATTTGTGTCTCTTTAGAAATAAGTTCGAATGAGTGATTCTTTTTTCAATGCTAGCGACTTCTTCTATCTAGTCAATCACTTCTGTGATGTCCATGGATTTGACGCTGCTTAGTCATTATTCCAATGGGTTCCATGCAAAAAAACGACAACATTTTCATCCACCCCTTGGTCTCTTCCAAAAATGGTAAATGACTGGGTTAAATGAGATTTGTTACCCTGCATGCAAGGCACGTCAGTTTAAATCCATTGAATTTTGAATGTATGGCAAACGAATGTTGAAATCGGTGTAAAAGCGCATCCCTCTCAATTTATGGCATTTTGACTCTCGGTGCCATAGAAATTGTGCACTTAGCTGGAATACCCTAGGGTTGGCAAATATCACAGGCAACAAGCTGGGCACATGGGTACTCAAGCAACCAAAATGGATGCTCAAGTGCCCATAGAGCAATTAGCACCTCCTTTGGGGAGCACCAAACAAAGGGGCAGGTGGTCAAGCGCCCAAAATGGATGCTCAAGTGCCCACAGATCAAGTAGCACCTCCTTTAGGGTGCACCAAACAATGGGTCAAGTGCTCAAGTGTCTTTCTTATGCACTTAAGTGCCCAAGCTCCGAAGGGCTTGCCTCATGCTCTTCCTTCCTGCGTGGGTGCATCTTCATGCAAACAACTTTTTATGGATCCCTGGACTAAAAACTATATAAGATTTAAAATAGGTTCTCCAACATTGATATAGACACCAAGGATGTGTCACATCAAGCAGATACTGTTGGATGAAGCCCTGATATTGTCTCAACATTTCAAACCCTAATTTATGCTACAAACGTCCGTTAAAGGGTTTTATGGATCTTTAAGCTAAACTACTTATCACTAATATACAGCCCCATAACTTACAAAATAACATTCCAAAGATTTTAAATTCTGGATTTTTGTGCTAACGAGCAACCTCGACCCTTGAGCAGGTGGGTTGGTCTGAACCTAAATTTTCCCAAAACATGTGTGGGAGACTTTTATGACTTCCCTTGACCACAAGAGGTTTTGAATATATGAATTATGAAATTTAAACAATAAAATGATCAACAAACATGACCAGTATCAAACTTGATGCCACCCAACGATGAGCTTTCTCGGATATGGCTGAATCAGCACCAACCCCAGTTCTGTGCTCAAAATATGTACCAAGAATGTTATGACAGATATCTTGGGAAAGAGAGACTCAATACAATCTAATATAATTTAAGTGAACATCCCACAAATATGACATCAAAGTCTTTCTTCTAGAATGATACCATATTTGTCAGGATGTATTTATTGAAGGATTTATTTCTTCTCATTTTATTTTATGTATCTTAGGAGTAACGAAGTGGTTGACCTTAAAAAAAATTAGCTTCGATGATGAGATATAGTGCAACCTTAAATTTGAATCTCTTTGGGCATGTTATATCTTCAGGGATCTTTCTGGTATTTAAATAAGGATTCATCCAACTCTTTGTGCTTTTAGCTTCCACCTCCATGGTCTTTAATTCCTCAAGGGTCGGTTAGAAAGACCTTTGATGCATCTTTTCTTCCAAGTAAATGTTCTTTGACAGAAGTTCCACCAGTTGGTTTTCTTTTTTATTAACTTGCTCGATCCTGAAGTTTACAAACTTCTCCATCTCTGTCTTTACCTTGTTCAAGTATTTGAACTTCATCTCATCTTTGGCTTACAATTCTCCATTGACCTATGTTACAACCAATTGCAAGTCTGACTTTACTTGCAGATGGCGAAAGCCCAATTTAGAAGCTATGTATAAACTAGAAATCAGTGCTTCATATTTTGTTTGATTTTTTGTGACTTGAAATTCGAGGGTGACCGAGCGATAATGATGTTCGCTAATTAGACTAGTTTGCTTCAATATGATTCTTGTGCTTGCTTGGCTTGCGGCTCCATCAATGTGTAAAGTCCTTATTCAGTCACCAACAATAGTTTCTTTGCTTAATTCATCGTGTTCAAAGAATTTTGCTAGGAAATTTGTCACAACTTGTGCATTGATCCACCATTTGAAGAAAGTACGTGATGTTGTACACACTAAGTTCTAAAACCCACTTTAAGAGCCTATTGGAATTTTTTGACTAAGCAAACACAAATTTAAATGGTTGGGTAGTGATGATATTAATCAGGTCCATTTGAAAATATGGTCAGAGCTTGGGAGCAGATACAATTAAATCAAAGGTAGCTTTTCCATAATAGGGTATCTAACTTCAAAACCTCTAAGGACCTAATTAGTGTGCGAGATGAGAATTTTTTCTCCAACTCCTCCAGGACTAAGACTAAACTGAGGACTTTCAGACTAATTCCCAAATATAAAGAGAGTTTTCCTGCAGTTTTAAGCTCTATAGTAGCAAAGGTGATGCTAGCAATTACTTCAAGCTGTGGAATGCTTGCCCACACTCAGTCAATAACTCAAATATTCTAGCTTTTCTCAACATTTTGAAGAAAGTTGCATATTTATCACCTGACTTTGAGATGAACTTGTCGAATGATGCTATACGACCGGTCAACTTTTGCACTTCCTTATCATTTTGATAAGAAGACATATTCAAGACGTGTTTATCTTCTTCGGGTTGGCTTTTATTCCTCTGGGGGTTAAAACATATCTCATAAATTTTTCGATCAATGCTTCAAACGTACACTTCAATGAATTCAATTTCAAATTTTATATTTCAAGCATTTAGAATTTTTTTTAATAATTTATATGTTGTTCAGTCGGCCTACTTTTAATTAAGACATCATTGATGTAAACTTCAATATTTTTTTCTTTTCTACTTAGCAAAGATTACATCAATAAGATGTTGGTAAGTAGCCTAAATATTTTTTTGCCCTAAGGGCATTATAATATAGCAATATAAGCCTTCGCTTGTAATGAAGGCAATATTTTTTGCGTCGGCCGGAGGCATCATGATTTGAGATTTATGGCCCAAATTTGTTCTTCAATCAGATTTTAGAGGTGCTTGCACTACTCCATGCCATGACCAAGATCCTTATGATAGGAAATCTCTAATTCTCATTATTGGAGCCTTCTTGACGTAATTCTTATCGTGAATAGCTTTCATCAATTATGTCATGGAAACCCTCAATTGAGTGGGTTTTGGAGTTCCTCAGAGGATAATTAATCAGTCATTTGATCGACTTTGTCTTTATGAGTTTTTGTCAACCTCTCTATCACCGTAAGATGACCGACCTCTCTCCCATTTAGGTCGAGGGCCAACCTTCTGTCTTTGCCCATCATCTTTCGAGCTCTTTTTCTATGAGTTGTGATTATATTTTTTTACTTTTGCATAAGATGGGTTATCGTATTCCTCTGTTGCAATCTGATCATTGGCCAATTCTAAGAGTTCGGCCTAGAAGGAATTTAAAGTGTGCACTCCTTTTCCCTATTAGTAGGGCAACCTTTGCTATCGCGGGCTCTAGGTTCCTTACTTTCAACATCTTCTTCTCGAATCGAGTGACATATGCTCGGAGGCACTCATTTGACCCCTGCTTGACATGCAATAGTGTCTCTGAATCCTTGCAAGGCTTTTGGGCGCTAGCAAATTGCACTACAAATAGCTTCTTGAACTCATCTAAGGAAGTAATAATTCATGTTGGGAGGTCATTTTACCACTGAGGGTTGAATCCCTCAGCACGGTGTAGAATAACCAACACTTAAATGCATCAAAAACCTTAAGAAGTCATATAGCCTACTAAAAGGATGCCATGTGATTGTTCGGATCGCTCTGACCCTTATAGCGTCCTAAGGATGGAATCTTAAACTTCCCAGGGGGCTCAACATCAATAATCTATCGGGAGAACACATACTCTAGTCGTCGATAGACTTCCATTCATCCACCTTGTGGTTTGATTCTCGAGATGGACCCAACACTATTTTGTTATTAGGATTCTTCAGCTTCTTTGGCCCTTTGAGCCGTATGGTGGGCACGGAGCTCAAATGCTCGATAATTCTTAAGGAGCTTGTGCTCTCCCCTCAAGTACACCGCATGCTAGTTTTGTCATTTCACCTACTATTCTTTCTTAGAGTTGTTGAATTTGTTGTTGCACAAATTCTCGAACGGACTCCATGTTAGGAGTTTCTCTCAAGTAGGTTCCTTATCTGTGATGTGTTCCTCTTTTTGTTGAGAGCATGACTCCATGCTCACCACACTTTTTAGGATATTGACTGCAAAAATATCTTGTGGATCACACTAAAGGAGTGAAGCGTTAGACGGATGAGAGGATTAGAGGGAGAAAGAGAAGTATACCACACAATAACACAAGGTTTTTGGGAATGAATTAATTGTTCCCTTCTTGAAGAGATGACCATCTATTCATAGATCATAAGGCATGTCTAGTAAGTTACATATTTGTCTTTATTTTATAAAAATGTTACAAGTAATTAATACACAATTACACTTTTATATTTTTGTAATTGACTGAAATTCTTTAATACTTGTAACCATCTTTAACACAGTTTCGTATTCATAACTATTTGAAGTGGACATGAGTGATCCATTGATACTTACATTCGGTCTTATGATAATCATACAGTCAGTTGGAAGGCCTTATTTTAGCTGAAATCTTTTTGGTACTTTGATCAGCCTTCTCAAGAGAACCCCTAGTAGAGACCTTCTAATTGTTAGGATGAACTTAAGCTATCTGACAGAGGGTGTGTCACTTTAATCTGATGGACAACTCTCCTTCGAACAAGAGGTCTTTGTAGAGGGTTAATGAGATGTTTTAAGAAGTGACTATTGGTCATCTTTGTGAAGGTCCTAGAATCGGTGGCGGGAGTTGTTTACATATTGATGTCTATTCGATCACGTGTATAAAATTTTGTCATTTTGTTGTACATTCCTTATGTTGGCTCATGATTCCGACCAAAGGAAACGACATTTGACGTCTCCATATTTCGACTGTTCTGATGCAGACTTTTGGTATCTTCTTAGCAAGATTAGTTAAAATTTCTCAATATTTATGCGGTTAAATTTTTATGTACAATTATAATTGTTTTTATACCATATTTATATTTTTAATAATATAAATAATTTTCAAAATCCATAAGAATATCACATAAGAACTAAAATAGGTCATCATATTATTAACTAAATCATGATTATATGACATGCCATTTAGCATCCATTTGAAGGAGCTTTGTCATTCCGTAAAGCTCCTTCAAAAGATCCGTTGCAGAACGGGATTGAGGATCACCATCATGAAACAATCAATTTTTTGTTTTCTTCCAATGGAGTGTTCGGAGACGTTCAGAAAACGACCAATTAGCAAATGATATCACCTGTAAAGGTAATATGGTGAGCTGTTAAGTCTTTTTGAATTTGACTATTAATTTAGCTTGTACTATTATTCAACTTATGCTTAGATTATTACCCAAAAAAAATATATTTTAAGCCAAATGAATTTGTGCAACATGAGATGAGTTAAAAAGGCTTCGTTGGAATGAAGGACCGGACGGCACAGAATGTGGTCATGTTAGATTCTTATAGAATGTCAGACAAAGTTGGAATTGTGATAAGAAATATAACTCCATTGATGTATTATACTTGCGATAACACAAAATGATTGTCCTTTTGGGGCATTTACATTCATATCATCCAATTCCTATGGCTTTATATGTCTAGCACGTAAGTTCTAATCCTTACTTTTATACCACCAAAATCTTTCATGTATATATAGGGTGACATATAAATGTAACAAATGGAAGTTAAGTGTTAGATATGTAAATATATAGGAATTAGTGGTGTGATATGTAAGTCTCGTGTAGGTTGTAGTGGTGAGCAATGGCGACGCTCATAGGCTGCAGAAGGAGTCAAAAGTTGCACTAGATGTAAGTCATGTAAGTCATAGGTGGTCACATAAGTTGTGGTGGTGATCTATGACGACCTTCTTATGTGGCAGGAAAAGAGTTGGGAGATGCACTAGCTGTAAGACATGTAGGCGTAGTTGGTCATGTAGGTCGTAGTGGTGAATTGTGAAGATGTCCTTAGGCTGCTAAGGTAAGAGTCGGGAGTTGCACGAGCTATGCGCCATGTAAGTCATAACTGGCTAAGTAGGCCGTAGGGATGAGTTGTGATGTTGCCCATAAGTCGTGGGAGCAACAGTTTGGAGTTGCATGAGTTGTAGATCATGTATGTCATATTTGGTCACATATGTCGTGGTGGTTAGTTGTAATGACATTCATAGGTCGTGTGGGCCGGAGTCGAGAGCTGTAAGTTGGGAACTTTAGGAGTCCGGAGAATGTCACCGTCTTCCGGGTGCATGATCACGTCGTCTTTGAGAGGTGTCATTGCATCATATATGGGGTGCATTGTTAACATGTTTGTATCTTAGGTGCGTTGTTACAACATCGATATTTAGAGTCTGTTGTTACATCGCCTTTGGGAGGCGTCATTACACCATATTCGGGGTGCTTTATTACACCTATGGCGCGCTTCACTATTTCGCATCGTATGTTTGGATTTTGCAGCGCACAATGTGACTTCACAAGGGACTTCGCTTCAAGGAACATGTGGCGGTCATTGACGATCGATGATGGTCGCCAGGTGGTGGTCAGAGTTGGACGACAACGGTCGATGATGATCGATCATGGCCTTCAGGTGGTGGTCAGAGTTGGACTACGGCGGTCAGAGGTTTTGTAGGCGGCGGTCACTGGAGTTTGCTGGAGGGTGGAAACATTTAGAATTGACTAAAGGGGGGTGCTGGCTGAAGTTGGCCATAGGCGAAGGTAATCAGAGTTGGTTAGAAACAACAATGACTAGAACTACCAACTGACGACGGTCGGAGTTGGCATAGGCAACAGCGACCGGAGGTACTTGAAGTTGCGATGGCCAGTGTTGGGCGAAGGGCGGTGGCAATCGTAGTTGATCGAAAATGAAGATGATAGAGGGGTGGAGGCTAGAGTTGGCACAAGGCAGTTGTGCCAGAGGGTGGCAGCTGCTGGAGTTGGTCGAAAGCGATAATGACTAGAGGTGCCAAAGGCGAAAGCAGTGGTTGTAGGTGTCAGAGGCAGCAGTGGTCAGAGGCAGCAGTGGTCGAAGGTGCTGGAGGTGGCGACGGTTGAAGGTGTTAGAGGTGGCAGCGATGGAGGCCAATGGGGGTGTCGGAGGCAACGACAACCCGAGTTAGCCGAAAGTGATGACAGATGAAGATGCTAGAGGTGTCGGAGGAGTTGACAGTCGATGGTGGCGACAGCCAGTGTTAGACTGCGAGTGTCAGCAACTGAAGTTGGCAGAAAGCGATGGCAGCGACAACCAGAGTTAGTGCGCAATGACGACCAAAGTTAGTTGGCAGTGGCGATGCCAATGACTGTTAGTGTTGGTCGATAGTGGCGGCGATGACTGCCTGAGTTTACTGGCTACTAGAGGAGCAAGAGGTTGATTGTGGTCATAGGCGACCGACAAGCATTGTTCGACAGTGTTAGCGATTGTAGATGTAAGAGGCTAACGATGATTGACTGTTATTAACAATTGTAGGAGCAGGAGGCCAACGGTGGTTAGCGGTGGTTGGCGGCTCCAGTAGAAAGAGGTGTAGAATTGATCGTCGGTGCAGGATTCTAGACTTTAGCTCACTCCTCTTGAGGCTCTAACCTCCCTCTTACTCAAGGGTCTAGTCCCCTTCACAAAAAAGGGGTAGGGTTCTATTTATCGAGTCTAGGTTGTAAATGAAAAAAGAATCTAAATCACTCTTAATCGAATGGCCAAGAGAGATCCTTTTGATAGTACGACATTCGGTGGATATTTGAGTGTCTTAATGATGTCAAAATTAAGTGATCTTAGGGTCGTTGAATTTTTTTTGTTAAACCACTTGATTTAACTATATAAATGTCAGATTCTGAATTTGTTTGACCATCTGATTATGCGTTGAAATCTTTCAAAAGTGGCTTGATGGCTAGATCTGGGCTTGATTTGACTCATATCAAACCATTTTTAGTATCATTGGTCATGTCTCGTAGAGTCAATCAGCTTAACTATATGTAGAGCCAAACGACTTTTGATCAAAACTTGAGTATTTTTTGCTTCAAAAATTATCTCAGGATTTGTATTTGCCCTGAGATTTGTGTCGAATGATGGAATTTTGTCTGTGCCGCATCACTGAGAAAATCATTTTAATATTAACTTTAGAGATTTAGACTTCTTTTGATTTTGAATTAACTTTTCAGAGCAAATTGGCTATCTTTTGGATAATTTTCAGTTCCTCGAGATCAATGCTTTGCACCAAGCAAATGCAGTTGGTCGGATGAAATTGTTTTCATCTTGCCAATCTTTGCTTATACAATTAATAAGCCAAGTATCTTATTTATTTTTACACCTTAAATTCTAGCACAATTATCAATTTAAGTTTAACGATTTATCAATAGTATGTTTTTTTTCCTTTATTTTGTAACCCTTTGGGTATTTTTGTGAAAAATCAACAAAAAAAAGGAAATTAAAATTTAAAAACAACCTTAAAAACCTATTCAATTCAAATTCTTACAATTTATATACATCATATAACATTATTACTATAAATTAGAAATTTAAAAAAAAACACAAAACATTGTGAACCCTAAAACCATATAAATGGTTGTCTGCTACTCAATCAGATCAACATAAATTTACTCGGCAAGCCGGGTTATCTTTTCTGGAAATTTAACACCTTGATTGCAGTTCCAAATAAACCAGCAAAGAGAAATGCAAATCCGACGACCATAAATGCGGCGAAACTTAAGAAATCATGCCGATATCCGAAATAACTCCTCAAAAACTCTGCTACTGTTTCATTTGTGTCTAATGGTTCATTAACATCTCCATATTGTGAAGTAAACATTCCATACAATGTCCAGGAGACAGGGCAAGCCCAATAATACCAACTCCACCATACAGGTATTCTCTGCATCATAAATAAATAAATATCATTAGTAAAGAGTCAATTGCCAAAATAGTCCCCAACTACTTCGTGAGATCATTTTAAACACAGAATCAACAAAAATATCAAATTAGCTCCAAACACTTTTAATGTCGGCTAAAATAGTGTACCATAAAGACAATTTTAGCTCCTATTAAACTTGTCTAAGATGACACTTTTATAGACCTTCATACTAAAATTTAGCCTTCCAATTTTGACACTTTTTTCTATCAATAGATATACCATAAAAAATGAAAGCATGAGAGAGAGAGAGAGAGAGAGAGAGAGAGATTCAACTTACTGGTCTTGGGATTACAAATCCAGAGAATAGGTTCCATATGCCATAAAAAGCAGATGAAACAACAGCGGCCACATGGAAATTGGGGGTCACACCAACCGCCAGCATGCCGTAGAAAATGAAGTATAGTAATGTGAAATACATAAAGAAGATGTAGAATAAGAGCTTAGACGCAGTCCATTCAAATCCAACCATAGAATACACTATGATACCGTACACTACTGACTGAGCCAAAACATAAGGGAGCTCAACAACAACCTATATGGAAGGAAGTATAAGAGACATAATCATGAAACATAGCACAAACAAGAGAATGTTGTGGTGGTGCGGCAAACTTACTTGTCCAAAGGCATATGGAAATGGTGAGTACATTCCTGCAGCTTTCTCTCTATAAAACACCGTTCGCTCAATCGACACAACTGGTCTTATTGATGTAGAATATGATATCCCCATGAATAGAACCGCAGAATACATAGAACCCATTGCATTGAATAAATCTTGTCGTTTTCCCCTAAAATTATTAATGTAGAGAGTAAAATTAATTGTTCTGATGTAAATTTCTTGTACAAAGGAGTAGTTAAATCTCTCTTATTTGAAAAGGGGCATACCTTTTTTTGCCAAGACCCCAAAAGATTCCTCCAAACATGAAGGCTATCATAATAGTAAAGAAGAATCTCACTGCAGTATATGAAGGGTTTCTCCAATATGACAGGCGTTGTTTCCACAGGCAAGCCATGCATTGAGTTGGAAAAGATTGTGAATACTGGGTAGGAAAATAAAGATCAACTGTTCCTGGATGCGGTTTACTAAGTTCTCTCATCAGTGTTCTGTTCCTCCTGTAAAGCAATTGATCTATCAGGCGTTTGGGATCATTTTTGTTTTTGTTTTTCATTTTTTGTTTTATTTTATTTTGTTTATGTCATGAATTGAAACAAAATATTTTTGGTATGTTTGATTGAGAAATGGTTGTTTTTGAAAACACTCAAAGCAACCAAACTTGTTTAGCATTTTCAAAAACATGTTTATTTGATCTTAGAAAAAATAAACATGTTAAAAATATATTAAACAAATATGTTTTTAAGAAGAAGTAAAGAAACAAACACAAAAAAATAATAAAATAAAATTGATCCCAAACAAGCCACAAGGAATTGAGCCACTTAACCACTTACTGATACATGTCTGAATTCTTGTATAATTCACTAAAATCAACTCCTAACTCAACCTCTTTTTCGGGTGTGGTCTCTTCCAACATCCATGTAGCAGGATTATAACCATCTTTAATTTTCCTGACTCCTCGAATTTCCTAGAAAGTTAAAATGACATGGTTTCAATAATTACATTTATTTAAGCATACATTATAAATAACTTTAAAAAAAAACATTTTGTTTCACTACCTCAAAATAAGAAATAAGGTGGCAGGAATTTTTGCCTAGTGGTCCAACATACATCTCTTCACCTCCTCTTTTCATAAGGAACAGCTAGAAATAAACAAAATTTAAGTATAAAGCATAAGGTTAAGCCAAATAAAATTTACTTAGTGGAAAAGAAGGAGAAATTTTTTTAAGAAAAAGCTTATTTGCATAGTTATTGCTCACTTCGTCAAAAGCTTCAAATATATCAATGCTCGGTTGATGAATTGTGCAAACAACTGTCCTTCCAGTGTCCACTGTATTTCTCACGGTTCTCATAACAATAGCTGCTGCTCTAGCATCAAGGCCAGAAGTAGGTTCATCCATGAATATGATGGATGGATTACCAACAAGCTCAACGGCAATGGTTAACCGCTTGCGTTGCTCCGTGGACAATCCACTAACACCAGGCAATCCAACTAATGCTCCCATCAATGGAGTCAACTCTACTAGCTCCATTACCTCGCTAATGAACATCTGATATGCACATTTAGTAGTCATAAGATTTGAAATAATGAAATGAGAAAGTAGTAAAAAGTAAAACTACAGATCAACTTACTTGTTTTTTTACAGAGTCAACATCAACAGGCAGGCGAAGCCATGCTGAAAAAACAAGGGATTCATAAACGGTTAAATTAGGAGAGTGAATGTCATTTTGTTCGCAGTAACCTGATACACGGGCAAAAGTTTCTTGTTTCTTGGGATAACCAGATATGTTTATATTTCCCTCTATATATCCTCCTAGCTTTCTACCAGCCAGTACATCCATAAGAGTAGTCTTTCCTGCTCCACTAACACCCATTAATGCTGTAAGAACTCCTGATCTAAAGGAACCACTCACGCCCTTTAGTAGCACCAATTTCTCCTCCTCAATACCATGTATTTTCATTTCCTAGATACATAAATTTATAAGATATCAACATTTATGTCGAATAAAGTGAAATTTTATAGCTCAAGCATTGATTTATCAATTACTGAATGAAAAATGTTACCATGGGCATATCAACTGAGTATCTAATATTGTCAAAGGTGAGTGAAAGCGGCACAAATGGAAGCACCATTCCCTTCATCTCGCTTGCTTGTGCGACATCAGATGCGTACATGGGCAGTTTCTTATAGTTATCTGTATCATATAGGAAATTTTGCTCCTTTTTGGTGGGAGGTGTCTTAGATGCAGTTTGGTGATCAGTTTTCCTCCCATGAATAAATCCTTTTTTGAACTCTCCTTTAATATTCATTTGCTTTTCTCTCAAAGACACATCAGATATAGTAGCAGTATGACTGCCTACAGATACTGCATGAATTAAACAAAATACACTTTAGCAAAAAATGAAAATAGAGTTCCGTTTTAAGCTGTTTGAAATTGTTATGAGATCCCTCACATTTAAGAAAGGTTAGAGCAATAGTGAAAAAGAAGTTGACAAGGATAACATATCCAATTGTTGCTGCTACACCAATCCAGTACCATTTTGCTTCTAGAAACATTCCACGAGCTTTCAAAATATTGAGGCCAAGCGACTGATTTGTTCCAGGCATGATCTGCAATAGAAAAATTAGATATTAAGTTATTGTTCGGTTCTTTTCTTCTCATATTATGAGATTTTTATACTTGCTTGGCAGTTCAAGATGGAAAATATTGAGATGAAAGGCATTTCTTCTTGAACTGCAAAACATTTTTAAATTGCAAGACATCCCTTCTATTTTAGAAGAATCAATCAATCGAGTTCATAAAAAATGGCTAGTTTCTGCTCCATAAAAGTCATTATCTTGCAACTTGGGAAGAAGTGTCCAACATCCACAGTAAAATTTGGCTTTAGATATCCTTGGTCAAAATTTTTCGATTAAAAATCATCTTACTTGGCTCCAACTCTTTCCAAGGAATTCATTCACAAAAATAGCATTTTGTGAGTACGTGAGAGGTGACATCCAGAATCCCCAAATCCACCATTTATTCACATCACCTGCCAACATAAAGCAAAATGCTTAATGTTGAATGTTACAACTTAATTTGTTTAGTTTCATCATCATCAGCTGCCTTAGCCCAACTATTTGGAATTAAATTTAACTATTCTAATTTTTCATTCATTCCAGCTGATAAATCCTTTAAAACTAAATATGAATATTTTGAATGAAATCCCATACCATGCGCCAAGATGTATCCACCTAAAACTACAATCACAAGTAGTGAGAAAGATGCTATTGTGCCCGCAATGACAAGACTTCGGCCAATTACGGCAATGAAGCGAAATAATCCAGAAGACATCTGATGGACTAGAGCAAGCAGTAGATATTGCTTGAAGAATCTGTGCAAGAACATCAAGATGTTATTTCTTAAATATAAAATGATTAGAAGTCTCTTGACTGTTTAAATGAGACCATTTTAGTTCCAGAGTTTATAAAATCGTTAAATTAGTCTCCGGACTCTTTCAGTGGGGCTACAATAGTCTTCACTACATACTATTCAACCCATATTAAAAGTATTTGGGAACTAACTTTGATTTTTATAAACTATAGGTCTAAAATGGCTCCTTGCAAAGAGTCAAGGACCATTTTGACACTTTTCTCATTCTAAAATAATAAGGCATCTTAGAGCCTGCAAATATAGTCAATTCTCACCTTGCTGCACTAGGATCAAATCCTATAACGAAGTAATTGAGGATCACCCAAATTGCGACTTCCAAGCATGAGATAGGAATCTTCAAAATCCATACAGGCAAAGAATAGGCCCAAGCAGGATAGAAGAGGTAGTCCCTTTGTTTAAAGAAGATAGGCAGCTTGATTACAGTCAAACCAATCTCAGAGAGTCCATTAAACATCGACATGATGAGTGAAAAGTAAAGAGCACCCATGTAAGTCATTCCATCATTTATAGTGTTTCGGTGCAGGTTGCTTCTCAAGAACATCGTCATCACAATTAATGCCATGACTGCAATCTGCAACAAAAGATTTTATTCAATTATTGTGGAAAAGTTTGTGTAAAATTTTAACCTTAAAATTTCACAAGAGATGTAAAACTCACTTGCAATGCCCTGAATACATACACAAAGGAGTTCCTCTTCATTAACAACCATTCTCTGTCAGCACAAGCTTTCAGTAGTTCTATCTTTCTCACACCATACTTTGAAGTAGTCAACGCTGCAGGATGGCTCTTTCTCTTGTCAAATGGAAAAGAAAGATCTCTTCCAAACTTTTCCCCAACATGAAATGAATGAAAGGCAGTTGCAAATTCTCGTACAGTAACAAATCTGTAAGGTTTGTTGGGTCTTGCCCAATATTGCTCTTGGTCTTTCTTGGATGTGACCTACGAACGAAACAGGAAGATTAACTAGCTTCAAGCTGGAATAGGAATTAAGTGTTTAGTTTGAGAATAAAAAAATGAACTTGTTTCAGGATAGAATCAATGTGAATGAATGGGGGAAAGGGCCAAGGTGTCTTACTAGAAATAATTAAAGATTTGCATAAAGTGGAGGTAACAACTTATGCAACAACAAAAGTGAATGCATAAGGCCTCATAAAGCTAACCCCAAATAATTTGTGCAACTGTAATGATGAAGAAGATGAATAATGAACAAGTTACATGAAGGCTTATTGGGAGTAGCATACTTCTTGCAAGAAGTCGGCGACACCTTTCCTTTTGGGGCATTTGAAACCAATCCACTCAAAGAATTCAAGCACGTTTGCAGTGGATCCTTGATATACTATCTGCCCATCGGATAAGAGAATTATATCATCAAAAAGCTCATATGTCTCTGGTGCTGGTTGGAGTAGGGAGATAACTCCTGTTCCACCAAGAATGTGAATTGCTTGCCGTATTGCATTAACTATCTGGAAGGTTGTGGAGCTATCCAAACCATTCGAAATTTCATCCATAAATAATGCTTGTGCTGGTCCAACCAACATTTCACCTATGTGAAATTTCACATCATTCCATATCATTCATAGATATTTATTACATGTATATTAACTGAAATGGTTTATCAAGCAACAAGAGTAGCTTTTAATCAATTTCATTATTCTACCTGTGGTGACACGCTTCTTCTGCCCTCCTGAGACCCCCCGTAACATATCATCCCCTAGCAATGTCTCAGCACAAATATCCAATCCTAGAATCTGTTATTTTAAGAAACAGGGGAAGCTTATTTTAGTTTCTTTTGTTGGATCTAAGAAAGTTTATAGAGTTTCTTTTAGGGCCAATTTGTTTCATTGCTTGAAAGTGTATGGATTTCAAATCAAGAAGTACGATGCATCTAAGTTACAGTGGCATCTATACTTTTGCAGTAACTCACTTATTCACCTAGACTATGTTTTATTAGGGCTACGACGAGTTTCATTTCTACTCACTCTCATAATAGTTTTTTTATTTTTACTTTTATTTTTATTTAAAAGTAATATTATAACTCAGAATCTCAGCATTTTAATATTATTCTATTCTTTTAAAAGGTAAAATTAAAGTCGCTTACTTGGCCACAAGAATGAAACTCACTTGCCACCCTTTTTTAAGGAAGATTTGAATATTAAAACTCAATTCTACATGATTTCAATCAAAAAAATGCTTGATCTAACTTCTAAAAATGGGATTCAACCACTTCTAACGCTCTCCGTTAAACCAATTGGACCTAAATTACCTAAATGTCAACCACAGGAAGTTACCTTTAGTATATAATCTGTAATAACTCCATTTTTCTTCCCTTCCATTGCAGCTGCCTACAAGAAAAAGAAACAGAATCTGAATACATCAAACAAACTATGCATAAACCATGAGCGGCAGAAAATTTAGGAATGGAAGAAAGAAAATTACACGCACACAGTACAAAGAAAAACACTATATGAGGAAAACAAGTTTTATCATTTATAATAGTAAACACTTTTAACTCCAATAAAATCTAATATAACTAAGATGAATTTGCATGAAATAGGTTTAATAATACTTTAGAAGGGTGTAATATTGTGGGACCCAAGTTGAGCCCGATACATAAACATCAAACTAAAATCCAAAGCCAATGGACAAGGGTCGCTAATATTATATGAACTAAACACTTATTTCACTTTTTAATATTATATGGAACTAATTTTTACTCGGATGTGATCTCATAAAAAAATACATCATTTTCATATCATAGAGTGTCCCATACAAAGAGCCCACTAAATTAAATGAAGCTTGTACAAGAGTAACCAACTCTCAAAAATTATCATAAAATGCATAAAAATGCATGGAAGCCACGTTTAATAGTATAAACTAAAAGAGAACCGAAGTTAGACCTCAAACACCAGCAGTCAAACCGAATTTAGCTAAAAAAAAAAAGGTTTATAAGTGAAGGCAAACTATTTAGTATTTCACAACCAATATATTTTTCAACTATTTGATATTTAATTAAACTGAATACTCTCAAATACCTTGATAATCTCCCCTCACATGAGAGCTCTCCACTTTGGTAATTGCTACCCTCAAATGGAAGTATTTTAACATTATCAAGCATCATGCTATATGGACTGGTATAGAAGTTACCAACACTTAATAATTTTTCGACCATGATAAAGGCAATTCAGTAGACTTGAATCCTACCGAATCATCAACTTTGATATCACTTGTTAGAGAATGAAAAATTAAAAAAAAATTGAAGTTGTACTGAATACACAAGTGGATAAACTCATTTTCAATCCAAAAGCTTCAGCAAAAGGGTGCGGGTGAATTATTTGATATTACTAATATATTTTGAACTATTTGATATGAGACTAAATTTATAACCCTTGCATGCATCAACTATTTTTCAAATAACTGATATGGGCTTAAACTCTGACGTGCCGTAAAAATACAAACCACATGAAACATTTGGTTTGAGTCAAAACATCAACTCTAATATCACATCTGGCTCTAATACCTTTCGTTAGACGAACAAACACCACGGTTGCACATATAGCCCAATTTGCTATTAGATAAACACCAATCAACCCAAAGAACTGAACCAAATGTGTCATATTAAAAACTAAACTCTTATTTTACATTCATGTGTGAATATTTCTTACTCTGAGATTGATCTCAACAAATGCCATTTGCAACACTCATTGGAGATCAATGGAGAATGGAGATTCAAAAAGTTGAGCCAGAATCATTGGGATAAGGCTAATGATAATGACAATGATAAGCATTTTAAAGGCAGAAGAAATCAGCAGCAATTCTGCTTATCTAACCTTCATAAAGACATCTATGTCAGGATCTGGTTTGATGTTTGCTGCCTTCTCTCTTCTTGCTAGCTCAGTTAACATCTCTGCATTATAGATTCAGGAAAATGAATACAAGTAACTTTTGCATAGAAAAACAAACCAATTTTCCAATTATCTATATGGCTATTGTACCTACCATACCGAGAGCCAATTCCTTGAAACCTAGAAGAGAAAGACAGTGTTTCTCTCACTGTCAACTCCGGAATATGAACATCATGCTGACTTATGTATGCTGCTGTTCTCTGTGGAACAAACTCATCCATTTCATGGCCATTGTAAGTTACCTTCCCAAAAACCTGCATCATAGTTTCAGGCAGGATCCACATCTTGTAAGAAAAGATTTAAATTACGCTAACCCGCAAAGAGAGTAGAATAGAAGAGAAATTAGAAGGTAGGCTTAAGGACCTTAAGATCGGAGCTTAACTTTCCAGCAAGCGCTAACAACAATGTGGTCTTCCCTGAAGCTGGAGGACCTAGAAGCAGAGTCAACCTGGAGATGATATTTAGTTTATCAAGATGAGAGATTAATCAGAAAATAAACTAAGACAATTACAAATCTCATACGAGTTCATAAAAGGGAAGATACCTGCGAGGCTTGATGATTCCACTAATATCATTGAGAATTGTTATAGTTTTCTTTGTTCTTGGGAGTATGTGAAGAAAATTTGCAACCGGCTGAAAAAAAATAATTAAAAAAGAAAAACCATTTCAGCACTTATAAATTTACAGAAGAACACATAGAACTAATCCCTCCAATTACCTCGATTGTATTGACAATTGATCTGAAGAAGGAAGGCAAACCTCTGCTGCCAACATAAGCTTCAGCGCTAATACTGAGTTGTTCATACCTCACCTCTATTGTCGGGAAATCAATTCCTACTCTGGAGTTTACGTACAAAAATTCGTGTGAGATGTAAATGAAAAGCTAGTCATGTTTAATTCTTATTCTCATATAAAAATGTAGTATCTGAAACGATCCTACTTAATTTCTGTCTATGAAAAAATAAAATAATTGAGAATACAGAAACAAGTGCAAACTTCCTTATTAGTACTTTTAGAATCCCCCCAAAAAAGAAAAAATCTCTGAAACATTTGTTTCATCGTTCGTTTCTTATCAATGCTCTGCTTCTATGAATCTTACTTGTCGATTCGATCCTTGAGCCTCATAAGAAAGCCCTCGTGGTCTTCATGGGCAACTCTCATCAACCTGTCTAACAAGTTCTTCCTCTCTTGAAACCCTAAACTCTGGATATTGATCTCCGTGGGATCTTGACCGATGTTGAGGATTCCCTTCCTCATCCTGTTCAGGGTCGGGAGCCTCTCGAGAGCAGCCCATTTCAGTGCCTCCTCGTCGTCTTCGCTCTTCAGAGAACTAAAGAAGCTCGTGTCGCCTTTCCACAGTTCAGAGCTGTTTATGCTCATAGACCAGCGAGCTTCCCCCATAATGATCGAGACCACTACGACGAGGAAGACGAAGAAGGGAACATATTTAAATCGAGCGAGCGAAGATCGGCGCTAATATTACCATCTAAATTTTAATATTTAATTATTAATTAAACTTTAAAATTTAATGTATTTTTATGCATAAATTTTAATATGATTGTGAAAATAAAATATTATATAATTAAATATCAAATTTTATATGGTAGATACATAAATATATAAAAATTGTGTGGTATGTAAATCTTTCTTTTTTTTTTCAAGCATTAATTTATTAATTTTCATTGAGATTAATGGACAAAGTCATATAATATAGTAGTTTCCCATATAAATAGAAAAAGATAAATAAATATGTATTATTTTAAGATATTAAGTCCTTATTATTGAATATTATTATAGATTTTGATATTATAAAAGGATAAATAAATATGTATTATTTCAAGATATCAAGTTCTTATTATTGAATAATATTATAGATTTGGATATTTTTGTTAATATTTTGCCATAAGATTTAGGATAAATCCATGGTAAGTTTTATACATATTCATTTAAAGTATATCTAATCATTTTCAATCTTAGCTGGATAGAAATAATTAAAATATGTTGAAACATTTTTTTTTTCATGAATTTTTAATATTGAGAAGAAAAAAATTTATCTTGTATTGGATCATAATTTTTATTTGATAGATTTTCATACTTGTTGTATGCAGAAGAAGTGTCGGCACAAATTTCAATGCAATCTGACGGTCTATATGAGAAAATGCATAATAAAAGAGGGTCCACAGGCAGAAGACTTGGAGACCTACTTATTCGATCAGACATATGAAGTCTGACAAACTAGTTATATCAATACCATGTCAACTAAGGCAACCGAATATCTAGAACCCAAGCAATTAGACTACAAGCGAAGCACACGATAGCCCAAACTATTCGCCACGATGAAACCATTTTAAGAGAGAAGCTAACACCTCGGGTCCTGCAGTTATACAAGAGACAACCACCAGTCTCCCTAAAATATCATAAAAAATCAATAAAACGACAAGTCTTATCCATCCCTCAAGATCTCTTCTTCTAAGAGTAGTTATCTATGATATTATGGTGATTCACCCTCTACCCAATAGCCTAGCTTCATTCTGAATACAGGAGTTCCTTATTAGGGATTGATGGTCGATGACTAGACTTGATCAACTGATTGTCACAACTTAGGCAATTGAATCAATCTTACCCCTCGCCAGTAATAGATCAGCCAACGAGCAGCATGAAACTTGACTGATTGGTGGGTCTAGCCTAGCCACCAATGCCTACCAAGGGCTTGTCAGTCCGACCAGCTAAACCCTAGAGTAATCAGGCTTTAAGCCCACATATGTAAAATAACTAGAATAACATGTCCATCCCTTAATAAAGCGGGGCATAAATGAAAATTTACATATTTTACCCCTTCTCTATAAAGATAAGATCATTATATGGATAAAGGGTTACAAACTTGCTCTAAATTACTTTCCATTCCTTGCACATATCTTTATCTTTCTCTATCTCTCATTCTTTCTCTCCTATCTTATGCTTTATTCTATAGATGTGGTTCACGAATAAATCATGATTGAACATCCAGAAAGGTGCGTTGAGCGTGGATCATGTTAGCAACAAGAAGAGGGGTGACACAAGAAGAATAAATCTGTAATAGAGATACCATCAATACAAAGTGCAATAAGGAGTTTGTGCATTAGTAAATCCAAGAGTGAAGGACGATATGATGAACAACCTCAAGGAGATTTTGGCTTAAGAAAGGGAGCAAAACCCCCGATAGAAATCGTTGGCGCCCAACAACAAAAGGGTATCCTTCTTAAAGAAAGTGTTAGAGATTCCCAATACATCGATAGTGTTGGGTCGATGCTGATAGACTGACAATAATTTAGGCAAACCAAGGCATCCTACCAGTCAGAGAGCAAACTCTCTTGGTAAATTTCTGAATCCAAGCCATCAGAGAGATTTAAATTAATGTGCTCCATCGCACAAGGCTTAGATTGATCCAAACGACAACGTAACATCCTTTGATTTATTCATTTGTTTGCTAAAGATCATTGACAAGTTGAAATGCAGCCTATTCTTCACTGTGATGAGGGAGTCGGCCCTTGGGTGTTTCAACGGTTGCCGCCAAGAGTGATCACTTCATTCGTTAATTTCAAAAGGATGCTTATGTCATGGTTTATTGGCATCCATAAGCCTCAAAACAGTTCAAAAGCCCAGTTTCAGATCAAGCAGGGGCAAAGTGATAGCCCCTGCTCATTCATCACTTGATTATAGAAGGAAAGTTGCGGGATGTGGAACCTGCGGTAGCACACGCCAACCTGGCTCAAGGGCTAAAAGAATGCCCATCCTGACATGTTCTAGGCTTGCAGTGTCTAAAGATCTTGGTCAAGCTGTTGAAGCTAGTCAACAATCACATTTTGACTGAGGAGTACAACTCCAGCCCCACTTCCATCAAAGCGGACTCTTCCACTAGTCGTCTGCATAAGAGGGCTCCCAAAGGCGATAGCTAGAGGCCGAAGGAATACTTACGTCCTTTGCCCATCCACAATATGAGAATAATTGGTGGCCTTGAGACAACAAAGGGGCTGATAGAAGTTACAACTGAGGATCTTAAGCTTGGTACTTTGGCCAGAGGCTAGCTTGTCATAATGAGTGTCTGCTGCATGATTAATAAGTACCATAAGTGACCCTGTTGAGGGCATCAATAGCTAAGCTGGTGCAAGCTATACAGAACAAGAAGTATTTCAAGAATTCACCACCCAAAAGGACCAGAGCTTTTATCTGGGCACTAAGAAATTATGTGTATCTTGAAGACCATAATCATAATACAAAGGAATAATAATACCTTCGAAGCCTAGTCAAAGTTGATCATAATTGGAAAGCTCGTAGTTTGCAGCACTATAAGTAGCGACTCAGAGTCATGGGAAGGCACCAGTCAAAGTGAATGTTATTTATATAGTTGGAGCGGTATCATGACCCATCCCATGACTTTGACTTAAGTAAGGCATGAACAAGCAGTCAGAAAGTGTGAATTAAATTTATTGTATTCAGCTATTATGAAAGAGCCACTAAATGAAATAAAATAATTTTACCTCCTTGCTCGTTGTGTTCGTCTTTGATAAATGTCACTCTTCTTTCACTCATCTTTTAATCAACTAATTAAACCTAAAAAATTAGTTTAAAAATAATTGTGAGCTAAACAAGCTAGTGAATACTCTTACTCTTAAATTACAACAATGCAAGGGAAAAGAAAAAATAATATGCATGTTAATTAATCTTCTTAATAAAATATATAAACATTTAACATGTTATTCAATGAATTTTATTATATCATGAACATACATATTATTTTATCTATGCACAACCATCAAAATAGCAATATCTAAAAATTGTATCACTTAAGATATTTTATTATCAATATCCTTTTTCCATTTACGTGCACAAATACTTTGGTGTTCCCCCACTAGTACCATCAAGAGATGACTCCATCATAGTTAAGCATGCACATACAAACATCTATGCAAATCATATCATTCATAATTTCATATCACTAAACATGTAACTACAATGCATTAATTATTTAATGTTATGATATTATAAGCATTCACGTCAAAATGACTGATAAAATTTAATATTAATACAATCAATCACATTAATCAAGCATAAGCAACCCATAAAATTGGTTTAGAAGAGATATCAAAATTATACTACAATTTAAGAATATAAGTGCTCACCCCATTGACAAACAATCGGCTTTCTCTTATCATCTATCCTTCTAAAAATTGAAACCTAATCACGATATTTATATTCTCAAACTTTAATTAAATTATTCTTTTGTTTAGCTATTAACTTTATGTTATGCATATAAAAAATTATCATATTTTACTTTATGGATTTCCTTCACCTTCTGATCTCCCTCTGTCTCATGTCAATTTATAGGTGAACTGACCTCCTTGGCTTCCCGATCCTTTTGCTTAATCACTCATTTTTCAGTTGTTCAACTCCTCGCTTCCTTTTCTTAACTTCTTCTTCCTCTATTCCGGTTGATTATTTCCTCTTCCCCTAAGTAACATAATTTTTACAAGCTTTTCCACTTACAAAGCTCGTCCTTGAAATTTATAAACGAGCTCAAGTAAGTCAATATTAGATATCCATAAAACTAGTTCATTTATTAAGATGAATTGTAATCACTATAAAGATAAAGGCTCAATACATGGTGACTCAACTATAATTCGAATAACAATACACATTTATTAAAATAAGGCAGTATGCTAGGAAAAAATACCAAACTCATCAGACCTCATCACCTTAAACGGTTGTAGGTTGTTTAGGATCACAATGATTAAGGAAATATACTTGAGGTTTAACAGTTGCCTTAGTTAACCTTATGTCTATAGACTATTTTTTATGCCCACTTGTAGACTTCTATGAAGGAGATCTACCTGATTTTTCATATTTAACACTATTTTGGCGAAGAGATGCGGAACACCATGCTATATGACCAGGTTGACAACACTAATAGCAAGTTTTGAGCACATCAAGCATTCAACTTTATGTTTTTTGCCGCATTTGGCCCAAGTGACTCTAGTATCTTGAGTCGTACATCTGCTAACTCCACCCAAATTATTCTTTAACCTATTCTTATTGGATCCTTCTAAGAGATCAACATGCTCTTTTGTAGTTTTCCTCTTGTGCATCTCCTTACACTTCTGAGTATGCTGAAAATTGATCTCCACCATTCTAGCTCGTTCCACTAATATCAAGTATTCATCAATCCCTAAAGATACTAACAGCTATCTGATAGAATCCCTTAATCCAAAAAGGAAGTTGTAGCAAGTTTTTTGTCAGTAGCAATCAACTATGGCGCATACCTTGATATTATAGTGAATTATGCTTCGTATTGCATAACTGTCTTCTCTTATACCTAAAAATTAGTTTGAAAATAAATATGAGTTAAATAAACCAGTAAATATACATACTCTTAAACTACAATAATGCAAGAGAAAAGAGAAACAATATGCATGTTAGTTAAGTTTCTTAATAAATCCAAATAAATTTTTAGCATGTTATTCAATAGATTTTACTATATCAATAACATACAAATATCATTTTATATATATACAATTGTCATAAGAGCATGATTTAAAATTTGTACTACTTAATGTACTTTAATATCAATATTTTTTCTATTTATGTGCACTGATACATTGGTGTTCTCCCACTAGTACTATTAAGTGGTGATTCTATCATAGTCGGTCATGCACATACAAGAAATCTATATAAATCATATTATTCATAATTTCATATCACTCAACATGTAATAATATATTACATTAATTATTTCACTTCATGAGATTATATATATTTGCATCAAAATTACTGATAAAATTTAATAATAATATAATTAATTGCACTAATCATGCATAATTAACAACCCAAAAAATTGATTTAGAAGAGAGATCAAAATGACGCTATAATTTAAGAATAGGAGTACTCACTTCATTTATAGATAATCTACATGCCTTGACGTCGATCCTTCTAAACTTGGAAACATAATCATGTTAAATATAGTATCAAACTTTAATTAAAATCGACTCTTCTTCCTCCTCTGTGATGCTTCTTCATCTCCTCTTCTTCTTTGTTGGTTTATTGAAGCCCTTACCCGCGGATGCACAACTCCTTTTTCTACACTCGGCTCTGTCTTGCTCTAGAAGTTGACGTCATCCTATCCACTGCTTGAACCTTACACCGATACTTCCTCAGGCCTCCTCGTTGTCGGCTAGGGCTTCTCTGGCGCTATCCTCCTCTCCTTCTTACGTTTCTCAACTCCAAGGAAGTCGCTAGGTTTTCTTTTACCTCCTGATCTCCCTCAGTCTGGCATCAATTTATAGGTGAACTGACCTCATTGACTTCCTGGTCCTTTTGCTTCATCTCTCATTTCATTAGCTATTCAACTCCTCATTTCCTCTTCTTGGCTTCCTCTTCCAACTATTCAATTCCTCTTTCCCAAAGTAGCAGAAATGTTACGAGTGGTGCCAACAGGCCAGTCTGAAGAGGCTCCGGACAAGACAATTGTGTGAGACAGCTTTCTCTCCAAAGTGCAACACTCATTTACCTACCATATTCACCAACATGATTCTGCCTCCTGGGGGATCTTTAGAATGTGTTTATCGTCGTTATTGCCTCGATAAGTAACTACCATGTTAGTAGTTTCTTGGTTGACATTGAGAGCTCAGTGAACATTTTATTCAAGTCAATGTCAACAACATGGGATTCAAGTTAGTATTCAATAAGATGGGATTTAGGTAATGGAGATGTGAGAATTGTTTGAGACAACTTAGAACAATTCAACACCTGTTACTTTCGGGCAGTTGGCAATATCGAGTAAAAGCCGCTCGACCTCACTAACCCGTATGAAGAGGGCCACGAAACCAAAGAGATTACCCTTCAAATCCCTATAGCCAATGAAGAGGCTCGTAAAAAAAATTTGTATAAGGGAATATTTTGATGCAATGCCAAAGAATTTACTGATTCAAACCCTCCATAATCACCTAAAAGTCTTCGCTTGGTCAACAGCAGGGATACTAGGAATTCCAGTCGATGTTACTTGTCATTAGTTGAACGTCAATCCATTACTCGACCCATGAATTAGAAGATAGTTCGCCCGCTCTTACTCTATTCAAATCAATATGAGAGAAGGTACAGATGTTGGAAGAAGCTAGCTACATCTGAGAGGAGCAATACCCAACCTAAATATCAAACGTAATGATGGTGCAAAAGGCGAACTCCAATTAGAGGATGTGCATCAAATTCACCAATCTAAACTCTACCTACAGAAGGATAGCTACTCATTGCCAAGGATAGGCATAATAGTGAACTCAACAGTCAGCCAGTCAGCCACTCTATGATGAGCTTCCTAGAACCTTCTTCGAATATCACCAGATCAAGATGCACCCGACAGATGCAGAGAAGTAAACATTTATAATGAGCAAGGGTGTTACGTTATAATGCAATAGTCTCTGGGCTTACGAGCACTTTGGCTACTTACCAATGATCCACGCATAAGAAAAAGGATTTATCTCAATTTCTTAAATTTCTAATAATAATATCTTTGATGTAATATAAAAAATTTGGCTATAGAAATGTAAAAAAGTAAGGTTTAGGTGTTCGATATGTAAATAGGCAGAAATTGGATGAAATATACGTAAATGATCCCTTTATTTTTATAACGTAAAGTCTTATTTTATGAAACGAACAAAATTATCATAATTTCAATTCTATTGGTTGGCTTTTCTTTTTTTGTTTTGAAAATAAATTTAGCTTGAACTTTTAAATATTGAACACATAATTTAGATGTCTATTAATTTATCAAATTTAAATTTCTAACGCAGCTTTTTTTTACTTTAAACCAGCTTCTTCGATAAGATAGAAAAATTATTCAATTTGGACACCGCATGTAGTCCGATCTCTACCGTCGATCACCGTAAAGATGTATTTCAGTGGACCCCACTTTTAATTTTTTCTTAAAAAAAAAATTTAATTGCGATAATGGACGGTGGAGATCGGACACCGCGTGCATCCCTACATGCAGTGTTCGTATGGAATAATTTCTCCGATAAGATAATACTCGTCTCTCTCAAACGAGAAAATATTACGTCGGTGTGAGTCTGGACGTAAGCTACTTCCGTACAATCAAGAGATGTGATCCATCAGAGTTCTTTTTCTCCTTCTAGCGTATCCCGTTCGTTGTCCGGATGCAGCTTACGTCCGGACTCCAGACGTAGCTTTCGTTCAGACTCTGGACACAATATTTTTTCCTCTCGAACGCCAATCTTAAATTTTCTCCCCATATAAGAATATAAAATGCAGAGTCTCTCATACATTTGAACATGCAAAAAATATAACAAGTACAGCTAATATAACATATATAATGCAATACTAAGTGCATGCAGACTCCACACGTAATACAATCTCTAAAGATCAAGCCGGCGGAGGAGCCGGTGAAAGGGAAAAGCAGCAAATAAGCTACCTGGCAATGAGGGGGGATTATTTTTATAAACATTAAAGGAATAATAAAATGCAACTTTCAGTGCATCATCATTTTATCTTCTAATATAAATATGACAAAATATAAATATAAAATTAAATTCAACCCAAACGGCCATATAATAAGTTATAATTGGTAAACATCAGCTACGTAATCTGCCAATTAACGGTCTGATCACACAAATTAATTTATTCGGAATCCTGACGATTAGAGGTGTAAACGAATCGAACACGAACAAACAAAGCTTGTGTTCGTGTTCGATTCGTTTGAAATTTAGTTTGTTTGAAATAAGCTCGTGTTCGAAATTGTTCGTGAAGTCACTGTTAGCGTTCGTTTCTTAACGAACGAACCGAACACAAGCTGTTCTCAAACGACGAGCCAGTTTGACATCCCTAATATTAATATATATAAAGAATATATTATATTAATTATATAATTTGTATTATATGAATATATAATATCTATATTAGTATATTATTAATATAATATATTATTATTATTAATTTATTATATATTATAATTTAAAAAAATTTAATTTTTTAAAATATCATAAATTTTTTATATATAATTATTTTAAATTATTTTGTATTTCGAACAATAACGATTCGAACACGAATGAACGCATTACTGTTCGTGTTTGGCTCGTTTAACTAACCGAACGAAAAAAAAATTATTCACGTTCGTCTCGATTACTTAACGAACGAATCGAACACGAACTCATTGACTAACCGAACACGAACTGTTCGCGAACAACGAGCTTTTTTGACAGCTCTACAGACGATCATTGGCTTTCATCTAAAAATCGTTAGATTTATATGTTTTTAATCAATAAAAAATTATTCTTTAAATATTATTAATTGTTTTTATGTCGTATTTATATTTTAAATAATATAAATAAATTTAAAAAATGCATAAGAATGTGAGGGAGAAGAGATCATCATATTAGCAACTAAATCATTATTGTACGGCATTTGTTTTAATTAACAAACAAGTACTTAATTAATGAAAGGGATATCAACGCGTCAATGTAAGACGATTTAAGATCTTGTTTAATTTGATTGGGTTAATTTAGCTTGGACTATCATTCAGCGTTTGCTTAGTTGCATTCATATTGCAGAATTCTTACATATTTATACAACTAACACCTAAATTGTCATATTTACATGTGCACGCATAAAAAATGTGTCAGCATGAATCTCGGAGTAGATAGGGGAATCTGAAAGAAGATGCGGACGGCCGAGCGTGGACACGGACGACGAATTTTTCTAGGTGAGTATTGGTGAAGGAAAGTTCTTATCGAAACGGTCGGCAGAAGGTGCTGAGAGAAAAGGCGGTAATCAATTTTCAGGACAATCGACGGGGAGTACTATTTTGAACTATATATCGATCGAACTCGATCGAACTAACGTTTGTCAGACGATCGACAATCTTCATCTATCGAATCGATCCCTGGTTTTATTATATGTAAATAACGTTGTAATTATCAAACCCCCTCCTTAAAAAGTTAATTTTGAGAGGACTAATATGTACTTTTGTAATATTGATATCTTTTTTGAAGGATGTCTTTTGATTGTCTACAACTACTCTCTCTCTCTCTCCCTCCCCCCTTAACCACTTCCTAATAGAACGTTTCATTCCTTGGGTGTGTTTCCCGGACAATATTGAAATCTACATCCTTTAAGATGCAGTGAGCATGGAAACATGTCGTCAACAAGAAGAGGAGTCCAACAACAATAACAACAGGGAGAGTCTAGTCAAAGGGACGTAAGAGAAGCTACATGCATTTGTTCAACAAGGCCTGCAGGATTTGAAAACTCAAATCAGCAACCAGATGTCATGTCACTTCGCAGAAGTCCTTAAGGCATTCGTTGCCCTAGCAGCCGCCCTAGTTCCAAAATGAGAACCAACACGTAAGGAAAACTCAACCCCACTCAAGGGGAATCGTCAGTCAACAATGAAAGGAGGGGGATTCATTTATGGGAGAAGTCTGACGACGGTCTATACCAATACAATGCAGGATTTGCCCCGCAAAGGAGAGGAACCGACCGGATGTAGATTGAGCTTAGAGGCAATTGAAGAATGTTTTCTCCCTACAGGTCTCCGAAGTTGAACCCCCAGAGAAGTTTATGATGCCGGTCTTAGAGGCGTATAAAGGAAAATCAGATCCCAACGACCACCTTGCATTGTTCGAATCGTCTATGTGCCTGTTAAAAATTTATGATTCCCTTTAAGTGTAAGCTCTTCTTCATGATGTTAAGATCAACCACATTAAGGTGGTTCGATGGATTGCCCATGAGGGTAATCACCTGAGTTGTCGAATTCAGAATACTTTTCTTATCGCAGTTTTCTAGTGCTCTATGGCCTAAGAAGAGCGCCTGGTCCCTGTGGCAACTGAAGCGAGGGCCAACGAAAGCTTACAGTCAAATTGTACGCTTCCAGGGTGAAATGTTATATGTCAAGGAATTAAAGTCTAACATGACCTAGGCTGCAGCGACAGAAGGGGTGAGGTCGGAGAGGTTTTGTTTTGACCTCAAACTTGCGAATCTACAAAGCTTTGTCGAGTTGTTGGAGATAGCCAGAAAATACATCGCCGCCTATGATAGCACCCCAAAGCCTGCCGAACAAAGAAACCAGAAAAGACCACCACAAGACAACATGGGACAACCCAGGCAAAGGGCATAATCGCCAAACCCCCTGCTACGAGGGTCACCCTGACAATCACTCCACCCAGAGTCAGGAGGACCAGAGGTGACAGACTAAGACCTAGAACCGCCGATCGTCAAACCACCATGAACACCCTCGGTATAATCACGAAGTCCCCTATGAAACCCCGCTCAGGGTATCCATGGCAGAGATAATGAACGTTGTTCAGGATATGGACTTCTTATGGTGTGGTATCTATGCCAAAGTTTTCTTTCGGGATAACAAAAAATACAATAAGTGGCACAGAGATCACGAACACAACAAATAAGAGTGTACACTTGCGAACCTAATCGAGGAGTTCATAAAGAAGAGGTATCTGAAAAAATTCATCGCCCTTAGAGCCTCAACACAAAGACAAGCCAAGGCTCCCGTAGGAGGAGCGACCGACGAGCCCATCCGCACTAAATTCATTCACATTGAGGGTTGCATGCCCACGATCTTTGGAGGAAGTGAGCCACATAGGAGGACAAGTCGGAAGAGACGACAAATAGGGGAACTTATCGCCATCCTTACTCGAAACCCAAGAGTCATCCGACCATCTATTTCACTGAGGAGGATCTTCCCCGAAAGGGAAACCTATATAACGATGTCATTGTAATAACGACAATAATAAGAAATTATCAAATTAGGAGTATTATCATTAATACAGGGAGTTCTATGAATATGATATTCAAACGGGTATTCAGTAGGTTGATCCTTACGGTTGATCTGATGCCAAACCGGAAGATTCCGTTGTATGGATTCTCAAGCAAAAGGAAGGAAGCACTAGGAATGTTCAATCTCCTGATAAGTTGGGGAGGAAACAAAAAATAATTTACAATCACAGAAGATATTATCGTGGTGGTTTCGCCCCCCAACATATAACGTTGTATTTGGCCGACCGTTACTGAACAATTTCAGAACAGTAGTCTCTACAGTTCACGTCACTGTCAGGTTTTCTAGAGATGGAGAAATTATCATGGTCAAGGGTGACCTAGAGATTCTCGGATCTCTTACTTACGGGCTAAAAGCAACGTAAAGCACGATCCTCTGGATATTTAATACTTAAAGGAAAATCACCTCGAGACCAATGAGGCCACTCGAGAAGTTCCGACAGTCGAAGGAGAACCAGGTAGATGTTTTCTAATAAGCGAAGCTTTTAATGCAGGTCACAGGGAGTTGTTGATCCAAACTCTCCAAGAAAAATAGGGTGTTTTTGTATGGATGACTGTTGAGTTGTCAAGCGTACCAATAGATGTCGCATGCCACAGTTTGAATGTTGATCCATTTGCTCAATCCATGAAGCAGGAGAACATAAGTTTGGTCATGACATTCATGAGACCCATTCAAGAGGAAGTGTGAAAGTAGAAGGAAACAGGGTACATTCGAGTGGTATAATACCACACCTGGGTCTCCAATGTAGTAATACTACACCTGGGTTTCCAATGTAGTGCCAACGAAAAGTGAAGGATATGTGTGGAATCACCAACCTGAACTCTACTTATCCAAAAGGCTCTTATCCCCTGTCGATGATCGACGCCTTGGTAGATTCAATAGTCTGTTACTCAGTCCTAAGTTTCCTTGATGCATTTTTCAGGTACCATAAGATCAAGATGCACCCAACTGATGCGAAGAAAACATATTTTATTAATTGTGATTGAGTTTTTTTTTGTTATCATGTAATGTCCTTTCAGCTTAAAAATGCTGAGGCAACTTACCAACGTCTAATAGATGCAATCTTTGTTAATAAAAAAGGAAGTAAAATTGAGGTGTATGTCGATAATGCACTAGTTAACAGTCTGTTAGCCGGACAACACATTGAGGATTTAAGAGAAACATTTCTAACAATTAAAAAGTTTAACACAAAACTAAACCCACTGAATTGCATCTTTGGAGCTACGACGGCCAAATTCTGAGGTATTTACTAAATGATTGAATGAGATGGCCCCAAAAAAATCATTTATTATTATTATTATTTGTTAAATGTGTAAAAAACCCAAAGAACAACGTGACAATTGATAGAGATAACAATATGTCCAACTAATAATGCCTTTCACCAAATATTATATTTATTTAAAAAAATTAAATTATCATCAATAAATAAATTAGAGTAAGGGAAGAATAATTATTAAAATTATTTTTAGCCAACATGTTCGAAATTTTTTATTTTGTTCAACGTTTGAGGAATTTGTGAAACATGAGATGGTTAAAAATGGCTTCATTGGAATCAAGGACCAGACGGCTCTGAATTAAAACTTTTATATCCTTCCATAAATATTAATATTTCTTTATTTAATAATCATGTTATAATAATTTAAATCAAAATCACAAAACAAAAAGTTCTAAATTTAAATATTTTTCACCCTTTTACTTTCTTATTTTGTCCCTTCTCTAATTGAACTTTGGTTTTGTCATTGGCTATGATCAAAAAAATGCTTGATATATATATATATATATATATATATATATATATATATATATATATATATATATATATATATATA
>NEWO01000002.1:5748269-5758830 GCA_003013225.1 Phalaenopsis aphrodite | reverse complement strand
ACTTTTAGAGTATTGAGACCTACGAGTTAATCTTTTAGGCATTTACATTCATAAGACCAATCATCTCAGAATTTATACATCTAACCCCTAAACTCTACTTCATACATTTATATCACATAAATTGCATGGTCATTGTTTGTCTTGTTTTATGGCACAGAACACATGGAGGGTCATGAAAAAAAACAACTTTGAAACCACCGAAGACTCATTGATTTCATATAAGACAAGTCATTAAAGCTACATTTTGGGGAAGCAAATAGGAAAAGTCCTGTGTTTTTGAAACATTTGATGCCTTTATTCAGTTGGCTTTATCAATAGAGAGACATTTTGTCATATGCACTTGGTGGTTTTACCCTTCCTTTTTCTACTTTACTATGTAGTGACAAATCTAGCACTTGTGGGATATTAGTGTTGTTAGTGCTTGAAACAATTTTTTTTGTTTTTTATCTATAAAGAAGTCTTTCATTGACATCATTTTAGTATGATTTAGTCATTTTGGTGTGTAGGTGGTTGAAATATGTTGAAGTGATTGCAATTTGAATACAAGTATAGTTATTTTTTTTATAAAAAGTAAATATTTGTCTTAATGAAATGATTTTAATGACAAAAAAATTGTTTGAATGGAGTTCAAACGAGCTCATATCTAGCTTTTTAAATATAATTGGATACTTCAAGACGTTAAGGAGGATCAAATGATCTCCAAATTTTGTATGTTTATAGTCAAATTGAGTGTCTCAATAAGATAAATCTAATGATCTGAAGATGAAAAATGTGCATTACTTTACACTTCAGACCCAAATTTGACATTTTTGAGGCATAATGGAATCTCTGTAATGTTTTTTTTTAGTTCAAAATGATTTCAAAACAAAAAATTTTAACGATATTTGCTCGATTGGACATGCAGTTTATGAAAAGTTAAAATGATGAATAAAAAAATTTATTTAATTTACAACTCTTAGGAGAGATCCATGTTGATATATATATATATATATATATATATATATATATATATATATATATATATATATATATATATATATATATATATATATATATATATATAATTAGAACCATCTAAAATTTAATTATAATAAATTTATAGTCAAATTGAACTTATTGTGGAGACAAATCTGACTACATCAAAACTAATAAAATTCAAGTCTAAATTCACCCAAATATTGCACTCAAAACATAATTAGAAGATTGGAGACATTAATTAGAAGATGAAATGATCTCTAATTCTTATTTGATTTTAGTACAGTTGAGCATCTCAATAATTCAAATGAGATCGGTTTTACTTAATTATGATATTATTAAAATACATAAAACACTCAAAAATATATTTTATGATCAACAAAGTTAGACTGGGCCATCACATATATCATTACTTATATAAAAAAAATCTTTAAATAGACCCTCACTTTATATATTTTGGAGGCGTGTTGCAAGCTAGCTGGGGACGTGGAACGACATTTTGATCTAATAAGACCTGCATGTTTATTTTATATTTGTTTGATTTTTAACAAAATTTTAAAAATAATTTGTCTTGTTTATATGCTGATTTTTTGTGATTTTGATTTGGAGACAATTGTAAACATATTGAAATTAAGTTTATTATATTAGGTTAATTTTTTTAGAATATGTTATGTCCAATTTACAAGACATTTTCACCATATTATATATAAAGCTCTATGAACTCCATTTTAAGTATGTTCTCATTTATTTTTATGACAATCATTTGTATGAAATAAAAGCCTTTTTATTGGATTTATTTTCTTCAAGTAATTAGTGCATCATGATTATGAGAACATTGTTTTTGAATCATTTAATATACATTTAACTAACCAATTTCAACAATTTGTTTAATATTTTTATATATTTTTTGGATTCACATATTTTAAAACATAAGAGAATTTTCATAAGATTTATATTTAAATAAATAATAATACATATAATTACAATATTATCCTAAATAAAGTTTATTATAAAATTTTATTTAACCTTATATAAATCCTATTATAGAAGTGGATTTCAAAGCCTTTTTCTCATTTGGCCATGACTTGTTGTGAAAGAAAGAGAGAGAAGAAGATCAATTCTATTTTGAGCCTCATAGAACTAATCTAATCCATGAACTCACTTGAAAATATTAAATGGTTCAAGGTAATCTATTATTACCTCATGAAAAAAATATTTCAAAATTATTGTGTATATTCTTTTTGTACAAGGTTAGTGATATAAATGAAAATGTATTAGAATTTTCATTTATTATTTATTTGATTCTATAAAAAAAATAGCTTTATTTTTATGAATATTGAAGATAAAAAAATTCTTTTCAAATAGGACTTCCATAATCAATTAACTATTATGATCTCAATATGATGTAGCCTAACTTGTTATGATGGTTTGTATTGGGTAGGGATATAATTAATTTGGATGATATCTTTGAGCTCTGCTTGAGCTTTGTTTGTTAGATCATTGCCTGATGAATACCATTTGACCATCACCATTGCCACATAGCGACTGGTTTCTGACCACCACGCTTAACTCTTATTACTCACTTCTAGAATTGGAAATGAATTGAGTCTAGTAGAGCAAGTGCTTGAATATGATCGAGCTCATTTATTAAGAGCTTGTTCAAGTTCGGCTAGAGCTCAATTCTAGATTTTAAGAATGTTCAAGCTCGACCTCATTTATAAATATCCTGATTGAGCTTGATTCGAGATGGGTGCATTTACCAAGCTTATTGACGAATAAAATGTGTCATGATTGAGCCCTAATCGAGCTTTAATGTATCCTTACGCAAGCTTTATATAGTAACTTATTGAGAAAAATAAATGAGCCATATCAAACAATATTCAATGAGCCTAAAAATAAAAACTTAAATGATATTGTTCATAAACAAGCTATAGTGGAGCTTTAACTGAGCTTGTTCATAAGCTTTTAATGGTAATATTTATAAAAGTTGTTCTAGCTTGTCCATTTAATAATCAAGTTCTAATGAAAGTGTTCAAAATTGTTTGATTAATTAATCAAATGATCATGAATAAGATTTAATCGAGCAGAGTCACAAGTAGCTTATTAAATGCTTGGTTCCTTAGCAACTATACTTGTCATGATGGCTCGACTGCAATCGCCCAAACATCATTGTCCGACCATGACCGTCTGACTATGGTCACCAAACCACTATTGCCCCACAACAACCTTGCAACAGTTGACACCATTTATGTTCACCTAACCTCCATCACCCATCTAGGATCTCTCGATCACAATTGTCTAAGAAAGGTCTCCTAACCATCACACCCAAAATAAGGTTGCTTGACCTCCATCGCTCGTCTTTTGTTGCTTAACCACCATTATCTTAGTAACTCACCTAACTATTGTTCCTGACAATGTTCTTCAAGGCACTTTCACCCCACTATGATATTCAAATAACCAATGACCACCAATTTCCTTGCTCGTCATTGCTTGTAAAACTAATGAACACAATTAATTTTACCATCTCCAATGAGGCCAATACATACTATTGTTATATGCCACCATCTATAAGACTTATGTATGTCATTAGCACTAATGTGACATTTGCCAACTTTGTTATCCTTATCGCCAACAAAGATGATACATGCCACCAGTATTAATGCCAATTTCTATTAACTTCATCTTCTGTCATAATTTTTAAGACTGATGCACTTCATTGAAGCATGCCATCTCTTATTAGGTCAATGCATTTCATCTCTTACTATTCTGATTCACGTCATCAACACTCATGCTAACGTCCTCCAACTTCCTTTCATATCAATGATGATAACACCGACCACATATAATTGTCGATCAGGCTGATGCATGTCATCCATATCAAGATTATATTGAACTTTGTGGTGCCTTGACTTATCTCCCTAAAAAGGAATAATTGAATAGAGCATAGCATGACCTCACAAATAAAACTACATTATCTCAAGGATTCTCCAACTTTTATCGTAGAATCCATTTTACGTGTTCTATATCTTCTACATTCTACAAATGTATCCCCCTCACTTACAATGACGAATATTATTCATAACGTATGCTATACACTCGCCGAATCATCTCAACCTTATAACTTTTCTTTTTCGATTTTTTCATTTAAAAATTTTGATGTCCGATGTATGCATGAAACTATAACATAAGACTAATAATTTCAATAAAATATATGTTAGATCAAACAAGTATCTATGAAAGCATATCCTACCCTTTAAATCTTTGATGCCTTTTGTTTTTTATCTATCAAAAGTTTTTTTTTTCTAATATTGACAAAATAGCCGGCCCTTTTTTTATTTATTTTTGACTTAATCTTGTTGAGTTCCTGTAAATATTTTCATCATAATTAATTGAATTAGAATAATAATTTGGATTTATTTGGATAATTTTCAATTTTGTTTTGTTTATGTTGCATTAGTTGGAATTTTATAATTTCAGGGCCGGCCATTTTGTTGGTGAGGTTTGTAAAGAAGTTTTGATGAAAAAGGTTAGATTTGCCAAATGAGCAAAAAGTGGGTTGCTCGATGATAATGTAAACGGATTTTTGCATAAAAGTTAATTTTTAGATAAAACTATGTGGATTATTTTGGAACTAGGGGTGTAAACGAGGCTCGCTCGTGTTCGGCTCGTTTATATTTCGAGCTCAAAAAGTGTGTTTGTGTTTGGCTTGTTTGCTTAGCGAGACGAACACGAGCCGTTCACGAACAAAGAGTTATTTTGACAACCCTAATCACGTAGTCATAAGAAGTTAAGGATTGGGGCAAGATTTAAAACATGATTTGAATCTATTTTAATCATTTTTATTCTATTTTCTTCATTAATACTTTTAATTGATTATAAATCTTTGTAGTGTTGTATTCAATTAAATTTTTAAAACATACTACTCATCAAAGATATATATAAAATTGATTAGTAGTATTTCAAGCCAAAAACGAGCCGAACACGAATGAATAAATATTTGTTCCTGTTGTTCGTGTTGGACTCGTTAACTTAGCGAACGACCCGAATACGAGTTTCTTAACGAACCGAACACGAGCTGTTCGCGAACAACGAACCGTTTTGACAACCCTATTTGGAACCGAAAAAAAATAATACACAAACCGGTTTTTTAAAATTTTTCCAATTCTTTTTTTGTTTATCTATTTCGAAGAACTTGCCCTCTAATTAACTTTGACTTTTAGTCTTCTCATACTAACACGAATATCAATAGAATACTTTAACCTAGGGATGCAAATGAGCCTAGCTTGAGCGAGCCATGACTCGACTCGTTTTAAAATATCCATGTTTGAGCATTATAAGATGGCACGTATTTATGCAAAATTTGAAATTTAGATGTTTGGTAGGTAAATAGAGAGGAATTGAGTGGGTTTTATGCAGATCTTCCTTAAAAATGTTAAATCATTCAATATATATATATATATATATATATATATATATATATAATTTGAAATTAGAACCTTGACTAAAAGTTATTCATCATGGCTAATAAAAAATAATGTGATATTCATACAATAATTCTTATAATTTATCTCCATAGTTCTACTATTATATTTATATTTCTTTGGATGCAATTTACTTAAGTTTTAGGAATTCATAAGAACATAATCTCAATATAAAATCAAGAAAGAAATTTTTCTTTATAACAAAATTTCACAAGTAAACATACATATGATTAGCGTCCCTTCAATTGTAAGTGACTTAAAAATTCATAAGTGTTACTAAGAAAATAAATAGAGAAATAGAGAGTAAAAGAAAATCCACATAATGTGAAACGATTTCATCTTCCTTAGTATATTGTCACATTCCAAAAGAGCTTTTCGGGGTGGTGGGCAGCCCATGACTTAAATACAGTTTTTCGGCCTTACACCTATCCGATATGGGACTTTTTGTCCATGACAATAAGGTGATTATATATATATATATAGAGAGAGAGAGAGAGAGAGAGAGAGAGAGAGAGCTATTATATGCTTTCAATTGAGAGCATTTTTGCTGATTCACTAATAGTGTAACATTAAATAAAAATAGTTAATGTGCGGCACATTTGTATGAGAATATAAAGAGGAAGTTGCGCTCAAAGCCACTGATTATGGGGAAATATTTCCATAAGGAATACACACACGCAGCTCTATGTGCATACTTCATTAACCACGCAATACCCCCATAATAATCTATGAATAACATCCAAATAGAACCCGTGAAGGTTATTAAAGGGTTTGGGATTATATATTATTGAAATTAATACTCAATAAACCCCCAAAAACTCATGAAGCGGAGGTTATTGAGGGGTTATTACGCACGTAGAACTGCGTGCTTATTCTGTATGGAAATATTTCCCCTAATTTTGACATGAATGGTTTTTAGGTCCACCCATTCAAACAATAACTTTGTGTATTATTAAATAAGAATGATATAGTAGCCTGACATATGTTTGCTTCTCTGAGCCTCAATAGTAGCCTGACATATGTTTGCTTCTCTGAGCCTCAATATCTAATAAAGTTTCAATGATAATAAATAAGAATTGATTTTTTTTTTTTTTTTTTTTGGAGTATATGAAGTGAGAACTAAAAGATCTTTTTTGATGTAATTGACTATGGCAAGAACAGAGGGTGGAAAAGACAAAAAAACCAAAATGAATTTTATTCAATCATTTATGATCTTTATATAGAGTAATAGATACCAAGAACAATAATGCTGACAAAAATTAGTTACAACAGATAGCAAGAGGGAATCAACTGTACAAGACCTTTGGTGATTTAATAATAATGATGACCATAATATCTGTCATTTAATAATTTGTCAAATCTTTGTAAAGATGATTCAATTTGAGAACCAACTATAAAGAATGATGATCATGTTCATTCAAGTAGCATGAAATATTTGTGTTTGGAGGAGACCTTGACATGAACAAACGAAGAAGATGCGGTGCAAGATCAAAAACTTGAGATTACAGTCTAGTGTTTGTGTTTTAAAAGTGTAAAATGATGAAGACATCTGAAAGGAACCTTTTTTTTGTTCTAAAAATGATCTAAATTTATGCTTCTATTATTCTAAATGCATGTATGAGAAAAGATAAGAATATGTAGTTTATATTTTATAAATAGTTTTATCTATATGTATTTTATAATTTTGCTTGAAATTGGTTTGTTACATGATGACAAGCCTAAGTTTTAATCAAATATTTTCATAATTTGTGGAACTCATTTTAAATCCTTAAAACCCATGCTAATTCTCTATCTATTAAACTTCATGAGGCAAATATATTATACTAAAAGAATTTAGGCTCACTTCATATTCCATTGATTTCATAAGTTATTTGCGGATGATTTCATACAATATGGAGTTTTATTATGATTTTCCCAAACATGATTTGCTTTACCCCAAAATTGTGCAGATCAGCGCACATTGGAAAACAATAAATCAACAAAATCAGATCAGAATCTCTTTATTTTGAATTATTACTTTGGAAATTAATAAATAAACAATAGCCTAATACTCCTACTTCTAATGATTAAGCTAATAAAAACCATAAGTTAGTAATATCTACCTTCAGCAGCGTATGAGCAGTAATATTCATCATTCTAATTGTTGTATATCTTTCATTTCTTCAAAATGCAGCACCCTCTAAACACAATCAATGGTGTTCTGCACCTTCTGCCTATCCTCTTCTACTCGCACCATTTACCAAACTGTGTAACATGATTATACCTGCGGATCAGAAAATCTTAATGGATTCCCTTAGCCACTATTTCTTCCCCAATATCCCTCATCTCCACAAGAGCACCTCCCATCCTTGAACAGATGAAACCCCTCAGTATCCCTTACAGTAATATCCCTACGAACAAACTTTGATATCCACTTAACAATAAAATGACAGCTTCTACACATATACAGATTTTTCGTGACCTGAATGGGTGTACCAGGTGTGCTCGTAATGAGACCAAAAGCGACGGCCATTCTCTCACTGTGCCCACAAAAGATATCAGCTTTTGAAGCTTCGATATCATCTCTGAATCCAGCCTTCAGCACATCAGGGCTATCTACCTCAATCCTACTGTAAAATCCAGTTAAAACTGCATTAATCTCCTTCATCTGTGGATGTGACTCATCGCCGCTTAAAAAAGCATGAACCGTCCCCTTCGCTTCCACCCAACTACATCCAGGATTCACCATAAACCCCCTCTCTCGCATCACCTTCCTGACTTTCGCCACCTTATCCCACATTCCGACATCCACATAAAAGTTACACAACAGCATGTAATATCCAAGACTCGTACAATCTTGTTCGAATATAAACTTAGCCGAAAGTTCACCGAGCTCAAAATTCCGATGGATGCGGCATGCATTCAACAGAGCTCCCCAAATAGCTGCATCTGGCTTGATAGGCATGTCTTGTATAAATTTGTGAGCTTCTTCCAAATGCCCAGCACGTCCAAGTAGATCCACAATGCAACTATAATGGCAAAGATTTGGAGTAACACCATATTTGGCTCTCATGCAGCCAAAATAGTACAAACCGTGGCTCACCAAGCCGGATCTACTACAAGCACACAAAAGAGAGACAAATGTGACTTCATCAGGCTGGACTCCTTCCTCTTCCATCTTGCAAAATAGTGAAATTGCAAGATCTCCATGCCCTCTCCCCAAATACCCGCTCAACATTATATTCCACGAGCCAACGTCTTTTGTTTCATGTAATTTAAATTGTGTCAGAGCATATTCAGTCTTTCCACACTTGACATAAAGGTCTAAAATGGCATTTGGCAAAAAGCCCTGAAAATCCAATCCACTTCTAAGAGCATAAGCGTGGATCTCCTTCCCACACATCAGAGCTCCAATGGCAGCACAAGCAGAGAGAGCAACAGTAAGTGTAATGGAGTTGGGCTTTATGTTAACTTGCATTTGGCGAAAGAATGCCAGAGCTTCATGGTTCATATGGTTAATTCTGAACCCTGATATGATAGAACTCCAAGAAATCACATCCTTCTCTGGCATTAATTTGAATATTTCAACAGCTTTATCAATGCAGCTAGACTTGGAATACATATCAAGTAGAGTATTTCCAACAATGGTGTATGGCATTAGACCGTTTTTTTGTGCCAGCTCTTGCAGCTCGATGCCAACATCAACACGTCCCGAGGAAGAGCAGGAAGAAAGCACACTCGCAATGGTGATCTCATCGGGGGTTGCATTCTCTGCCTTCATCTGTTCAAACACATATAAAGCCATTTCTGGTGATCTGTTTTTCTCAAAACCAGAAATCATGGCAGTCCAAGAAACCACGTCTTTAGAAGCCATCCTCGAGAACAGCTTCTCAGCTTCCATCAATCTTCCGAAATTAGAATACATCTCAATCAATGAATTGTGGAGCGAGGTGTGGAGGCCAAAACCCTTCTTTATGGCAAATCCATGCATCTCCCTCCCCGCTTTCTCATCGGAAAGGAAGCCATAACCAGAAATCACGCTGGTCATTGTCATCAGATCTGGCTCCACAGACTGATCTCTCATCATCAAAAACAGACGTAAACCTTCCAAATGTTCACCATTCTCAACGTACCCAGATATCATTGCGTTCCAAGAGATGCAATCCCTAAGAGGCATATCATCAAACACTCTCCGAGCATGGCAAAAATAACCGCACTTCGCATACATGGTTATTAAAGCATTTAGGACATCAACTTCTGAACAAAAGCCAAACCTAATCAAATGAGCATGAATCTCCCTCCCTCTAACCAAATCTGGAACACCGCCGCAGGTCCTCAGGACACAGGGAAAGGTATATAAATCAGGTTTGACACCAGCCCATAGCATTCTATAATACAAATTCAAAGCTTCGTCAAAGAAACCCGCCTTCGCATACCCGCCCACCATTATATTCCAAGAAAAAACATCTCTTTCAATCATTTTCCCGAAGACAGCCCAGGCAACAAGAAGCTCATGAACCCTAACGAACAAGCTCAACAGGGCATTGCCAAGCCGAAGGCTCAATCGAGTATTTGAAGATGAGATATGGGAGTAAACCTGGGAGCCTTCTGGAGCTGCTCTCCGCCATTCGCACAGCCGTAGGAGTGCGATGTAGGTTTCCTCTTCCAATGCGGCTTCTTCTGATGAGTTCAGGAGTTGCAGAGCCTGCGCGAGATCCCCGTTGAGGCAAAGACGGTTGATTTCAGGGTTGAGATCGGATGTAGGGTTTGAGGTCGTGCTTGGAGCGAGAGAGTGGAGCTCTTTGGCGTTTTTGAGAGCGATGAGGGGATTGATTCGGTAGGCGTGGAGATTAAGGATTGTGGGTCGCTGAAATTTGAAGGGGAGAGGGAAGAAGCAGGCAGTTGGTAGGGGTTTAGATGGGGTTTTAGCGGCGACCGCCATACGAATATTTAGTTATTAGATATGTAATGGTATTAGATATGTAATGCATAAGAATTATGTAGTATATAAGAACCAAAAATTTAATGAGGTATTTTCAGAAATATTATCTATTTTTATATTGAACTCCTAAATTTAAAATTTTATACTTATGTCACTCAAAATTTTCATAGCAAATCAAAAATAA
>NEWO01000002.1:5698996-5745592 GCA_003013225.1 Phalaenopsis aphrodite | reverse complement strand
CATGTTAAGATTGATTGACATAACCAATTGGAGAAGATTTGAAACAAGAAAATAAAAACATGAAAACATATGAAATAATACTCTCTTGCATTTATGATTTTTAAAAAAAAGCCCTATATGAAACTTTTATTTTAATCATTTAAATTAAGAAAGTAATATCTCAAATTTTAACATTAATTTTGTATGAAAAGAAAACTTTCATGTGATCATGTTTTTTGAAACTTAAAGAATATTTAACCCTTGAAAAGATTGTGGATGTAAGTGAATTTCATTAAAATGCATAACTAATATTGTGTTTGTGATCTTTAATTCATTTGTTTTATTATCTTCATTTAATTTTGTTTCAAAACTTTATCATTATACTAACATCAAAATATCTACTAATTAGGCCTTTACAAATGACTACACCAGTGTGTGAGTGTTAGAATATTCACATAACAATATTAGAGATTGATATCTTAGATTTATTTGAAGACCTTACACCTACACAAATAAAACAAATTTATAATAGTTGCTAGAAATTTCATGTAAAATAGCAAAAAAGAAAAAAAAAATCAAGGTTAGTTGAGATAAACTAATCCACTATTTTAATTAAGATAATAAAAATTTGTTTACCCTAAAATAATAAAAATATATATGAGATTTTGATACACTAAGTTTCTATGTAATCTCATTTAATCATAGATGAGAACCTTAAGAATGATAGTAATCAGATGATAATAATAAAAAATTGACAACATGTGACTACAATTGAGCAAAAATGCTCAAACGATACAATAAGATAATGATAGTTATTGGCAATCATCATCAACGTTGAACGTTAGCTCTTTAGAATCCCAAGGTTTTTTTTTCTAGTATCAATCATCTTCATATGAAAAATGGGAGAATGTTTATACTTTTAAGAGCAATATTTTGATGATTTTAGCCAAAATCTAATATAATCCCTTTGATGGTGTATAATAATTATTTTGATCATAAATCATGCCTTTTGTATTTATGTTTTAAAGACCTTAATATTGAATGCCTAATTTATTTTTTCGTACAATCAGTGGCTTCCAAATTTCTTAATTTTATTTTCAGCTCAACTGAAATTTAATTTTACCTTAACAACTTGTTTAATGTAACACATGAGGTGATGGTAGAAACATTTTGATTTTTTTTAATCTTTAATGAATCAAAATAAACTAATTAACTTTGAAATCAAAATTTAAATTTTGAAGGATTAGAAACATACACAATTAATTAGTTACAATCTCACTTTTTTAAATCAAAATTTAATGTTGAAGGAATATGAACATACCCATTAGTACAATTATAGATTGATATTTTGTGATTATTATAAATATAGACAATATTTTGTATTTGCTCCATTAAAATAATAGAAAAATCATAAACCATGTTTGAGATTTGCCCCTATAAAATAAATTGTCTTAATTTATTAATAAAATTGACTATTCTATTCCCTGGATACAAAATGTTTGTGCTTGCTAAATTTTATAAAATGGTGGTGAGACCTGCGTTGATTTATGTCGCAGAATGTTGGCCTTTAAAAGAGAAGCATAAGATAAAATCAAGTATTGCTGAGATAAGAATGCTTATGTGGATAAATGACTTGACAAATGTGAAATGAATCTTTCTGTGATTTGGATAAAAGAGTAGATGTTTTAAATTCTACTTATGTTAAGAAAGGCAAAGAGAGACCTAAAAAGACTTAGGGTTTGTTTGGGGCAACTGTAGCTTATTGAATAATCTGCTGATAAACTAGGTGCGGTGACTATTACAAATTTTTATTTTTTTGGAAAAGTCAGACCATTGTCAATAAGCTCCCATCGAACCTAGATAAGTGTCGTGTGAAAACACTGTTTTATGCGTTTTGAAAACGCTAAATCTGTCAAAATGCTGTTTACCCAAACACGTCAAGTGCGTTTTCAAAACGTCACCCCACCAAATAAGTTGCCTCAAACGGACCCTTAGACATAATTATAAAAAATGGTCATAAATTATTAAAATTAAATAAAAATTTGTAGCCAATATCCCTTAGTGGGATAATGGTTTCTTTTGTAATAAATTTGGGTATCAAAGTTTTGTTGAAAATAGGCACATCTATAAGCTAGTTTTCATTGGGCAGTGAAAAGAAAGGTTTCTCATTTGCGCACCGGAAAAGTAAAGGGAGAGGAAGAAACAGAGCCTCGGACCACCCGCGGCAAGGTGAAGATGATGTCCGGCGGTGGCTACACAACCATCGACAACCAGAAAGTCTCCGGATCTGTACCGGTATATATATATCCGCCTGCCCCCGCTTTCTATACCCCTTCTCTCTCCCTCTGTGAATTTCGCAGTGGCTAGTTTCGGATCTAATTCACACCATCGTTCTTCTACTGTGCCTGCAGGCGGTTTCCGGCCCGGACCATGTCGCTGTTAAGTTCACAGGTGAGAATTCGACTCGAGATTAGGGTTTACGATTAAATTTGGAGATCTTGATGAGTTTTCACATGGCATTGCAGAGTCTAACCTAAATACTTTTCCGCCCTCCGAAGCGAAGGGCAAGATTACAGGCGTTTTCAAGCCACCGAGCGATGCAGATGGTTTGTAAACCCATCTCGTTCAGATCCGTCGTTTTGCGCGATTTCATCTTCCGTTTCCGCTGCTTTTGTACATTTTTTTCTGTGTTGATAACTAGGATTTGATTCGCGACATGGCCATGCGCAGATACGTTCTCGAAACCAGCTGATGGGATTTCCGAGGATACCCAGACTGGGTGGATGCGAAAGTTCATGGTGTCTGCTTACAAGCCCTACTTCGATGTTGATACTTCGGATGTGTTGGATAGGATTAAAGAATCACTTTTCCCATTTAAGGCGAGCTTTACAGAGACGACGGGCAACAACCCGGATTTGTAAGTTAATTGCTAACGTGGGCTGAACTGTTTTTATCTTGTTGATGCCATACGAACATCTTATAGCATTAGAGCGTTTCATTCTGCAAATCAGGTTGCAATGTGAGGATTGTACCAAATCTTCACGAATTCCTCGCGATTCATGGAGGATTTATGACCCATTTTATGAACCCATTATCATAGATTAATCATAAGCTAACATCCCGAACTCTTATCCATCCAGACATTGTCCACTTTAGCGTGATGAACTCATGATTTTGTTCCATTGGGAGGCCACCCATCTTAGGAGTGCTCCCACACGAGCATGTTTAGTTTTGGATTTTTTGATGAAATTCCAACAATTACACTAAATGGCACCTCAATGTCCATGAGTTTGGCTTCATTCTAATTAAGGCCTAAGGGATTTTACAATCTCTCCCATTCAAGTAATTGTTTGGCATATCATTTTGGATAACTTTTATCAACGTTTTCTAGTCTTTCACTTGCTCTCTCTAATCCTTTGACATTAATTTTATATATTTATCTTATGAGTATGTTTTCTACCAATTTGATGTATCTATTCAAATCATCTCAAATGTATTTTTAGTTGTTTTGTCTTTAGTAGACATCACTCAACCATTCCTCTAATGACCAATTCCTTCCATTTTTGTATGCATTCAACACAAAATTCTGACTTATGCTACTTTTTAACTAGTGAACACTTAATCTCATTTAAATTTGTTGTTATTATTGTGATTTTTTAAAATTGATGCATAAGTCTCTATATATTATCTTATCTTGTTACACTTCTTAGACAATTTTTTATTTTAATTATTTAGTATTAACTTCTAAAGTGCATTCCGGTTGTCTCTATATAATAGATCCAAAATACTTAAATTTATCACAACTAGATATGTTTATCTTCTAATAATATTAATTGATAGTTTTTAATATAAATATTTTTCATACTAATTCTTTGTTTTTTATCTCCAAAATTGTTGAATCCAAATCTGTCCTTTGGCTCGTACCCAAGGGATAGAGTGCAAAATCCAAGGGAAGGAGAAATAAAATGAGAGAAATAGAGAAATGGTTTCCCCATGGGCAGGGGCCAAAGAGGAGTGTTTCCGGGCTCTTTGGCCCATTTTATTCCACACAACCTGAAAGTTACAAGTGGGATGAAGGGAAGAGCTATCCTTTACATGGGGATTGAGAGAGAGAGAGAGCCTAGACACCCCTGGTCCTCAATTTATAGAGAGATAAAGAGGGGAAATAATATTACATTTGTGTCTCTATGTTTAGGAGAGTTTTGAGGGATATTGTCGTCCTTTCACTGCTTAGATTTGTCTCTCTGGAGCATCCTCGTCTCTGGATTCGTCAGCATCAGGTGACCGACCCAAGCGGTAGGCCCTCGGTGGTGGGCTCAAGCTATTGACCCTTGGTGGTTGGCCCTCAGTGGTGGGCCTCTAGTGGTCGGCCCTCGGTGGTCAGCCTCTGGTGTTCGGCCCTTGGTGGCCAGCTGTCTGGGTAGGTAAGGCCGACCAGGGTGGCTGGCGTGGGTGTTGGCGATGACTTCGGTCACGACTTTCCTTCAGCTCGGCGATGACCTATTCTTGGGTTATACATAAAGCCTGCTTGATTTTTTTTACTTCTTGGATGCGAAGCTATGATAAGAATGAAATACTCATAAGTACAGAAAATATTATTTCATAAACCTCTTGTTCAACTTAGTTTTATAACAACCCTTTTGTTGGCCTTTGATATGTAGATTTTGAGAATATTATTCTCTTGCACATTCCGGAAGAAAGTTTTTGTTCTCTCGTTCTAGAGGAGGTTTTGTTTGTCCTGAAGGAGAGTCTTTGCTTTCTCATCCTTGAGGAGGCTTTGTTCGCTCGTCCCGGAAGAGAGGCTTTGTTCGCTTGTCCTAGTGGAGAGGCTTTGTCGCTTGTTTGGAAGGAGAGGCATTTTTCGCTCGTCCGAGAGGAGAGGTTTTGTTCACTCATTCCGGTGGAGAGGCTTTGTTTGCTTGTCCCGGAGAAGAGGCCTTGTTGAGATAGATAGTTTTTTGAATTGCTCGTCTCAGAGGAGAGACTTAAATGGGAGGATAGAATATATTTGTTTTTTTTTTCTTTCTCTCTCTCTCTTTTTAATTTTTTCTTCATTTAAGAAAAGTAAGCATGGTAAAGAAAAGATACTTATCTTTTTATTCCTTCGTGAAGGACCCTCTTCCTCTTGGTAATTGAGAGACTTCTTCCTTTTCCTTTCTTTCTTTTTGTTTTGCTTTATATCTTGTCATTTCCTTTTTGTCAGTCGTCATCTTTTTTTTTTTATTATTCCTCTTATTTTCTTCTTCTTTTTATTTTTTTTTCTTTCTCTGGTTTATGTTTTCTCCAATTTGGATGGCTCATCTTCTTTTTAGTGACACGCTCCACGCTTACTACACTTTTTAGGGTATTGAACCCAAATCAGTCATTTGGCTCGTGCCCAAGGGATAGAGCGCGAAATTCGAGGGAAGAAGAAAGAGAATGAAAGAAACTGAGAAAGAGTTGCCTCGTAGTTGGGGAGGGGCAAAGGGGGTTGTTCCCTGGCTCTACCCCTTTTATCTCACACACCTTGAAAGTTACAAGTGGCAAGAAGGAAAGAGTTCTCTTTTACATGGGGGTTGAGAGAGAGAGTCTAGAGACCCCCCTTTTTACATCTCGGGGTCCTTTATTATGGAGAGAGAGAGGGGAAGAAATATTACATTTATGCCCCTGCTTTAAGGGGAGTTGTGAGGGGTATCGTGGTCCTTTCTTTGCTTAAATCTATCTCTCTGGAGCATTCTCACTTCGGGATTCGTCGGCATCAGTTGGCCGACCCAAACGGTCATCCTCGGTGATCGACCCTTGATGGTCAGCCCTTGGTGGCCAGCTGGCTGGGTATGGCTAGTTGGCTGGGATGGCTGGCCAAGGTGGCCGGCGTAACTACTGGCAATGACTTTTCTTTAGCTCAGCGAGGGCTTATTTTTGGGTTATACAAAAAAAAAATATTTTTTTATTATTCTAAATTTACAGGACATTTACAGGAGGATGTACCTTGGTTTATGTTTTTTTGTTGATGATATCCTTCTTGTGTATAAGACGAGAGAAAAAATCCAGGAAAAACTTGAGTTATGGAGGTCTACATTGGAGTCTAAAGGCCTTCATTTGAGTAGAACTAAAACTGAATACATGGAATGTAATTTTAATAGTGGTAGCTCTAGTGACAAAAGTGTAACTTCGGGTGATCAAATTATTAAAAGGTGTGAATGATTTAGTTATCTCGGGTCTGTTGTTCAAAGCGATGGTGATATAGATGGGGATGTTAATAGTAGAATTCAAGTTGGTTGGTTGAAGTGGAGGAATGCTTCGGGCCTTTTGTGTGATAAAAAAAGTACCGCTTGGACTGGAAGGAAAATTTTATAATATGCTCGTGAGACCTGCAATGCTCTATGGCGCTAAATGTTGGCCTTTAAAAGCGATGCATAACACTAAGTTAAGTGTTGTTGAGATGAGAATGATTAGGTGGATGAGTGACTTTACACTTAGAGACAAAATGCGAAATAAATATATCCTTGATAGGGTTGGTGTAGCTCCAGTGGCGGACAAAATTAGAGAGAGTCGTCTTAGATGGTTTGTTCACATTAAACGTCAATCATCTGATGATCCGATTAGTATAGTAGATGTTTTAGATTCTACTTCTGTTAAGAAAGGCAGAGGTAGACCTAAGAAGACTTGGGGTTGTTGTATAAAAAATGATCTTAATTTATTAAAACTAAATGAAAATATGACACTAAATAGGACACAATGGAGAAAAAGGATTCATGTAGCCGACCCCACATAGAGTGATTAAGGCTTTGTTGTTGTTGTATTATTTTAAATTTGAAGTACTCAGTGGATTACTCATTACTAAAAATTATATAATCTATAAAGTGCATGTGCCAAGCACCTCCTATTTGAGAATAATCATTGTACACATTTAAATTATGATGTTTTCATCTCCTATATGAGAATAAACATTGCACACTCATTTAAATTATGATGTTTTCATCTACTATTGCAAAATGAACATGATATTCATTCTATTTAGCATCATTAAAATTAACATCATGCCAGATTTTAAGAATTTTTATGATCATTTGTGTTATAGACCGCCTCGTCACACTACATGTACTTTAATGAGGTTTGCTAGAGGGTCAAACTTCCAATTTCATAAACAGTTAAATCATTAATTTTCATAAAATATGATTAGAAAGCTTTGTCATCATAACACTATGGACACCCACATCATCTAATATAACAATCACACCTAGAAATAAAAGAAACATAGAATTCTATTATATTGTGGGTAAAGCAATATGCATGATCTTTTATCATTTCTTTGCCATTTCATTATATAACATATGCAAGATAAAGAACTGATCCTATGTCACAAAATTATCACAAGTCATGTATATCAACACATTTATGTTTTGTCATAGCATGCTTAATTTGTCAATCATATCTATAAAATGTTTTTTTGAAGGGTCATGATGTTTGCATGAATCATAATTGTGTAATTATTATAGCTATGGTAGAAATTTGAGTATAGAATGGAATATTATTAATGTTTGCACTTAAATTATTATATTATTTTTTATCACACATTCATGTTTTCTTTCACTCAATATTGTAGCAAGAAATAGCGTATAGTCATGTTATGGGGTGTCCGGCCATCCCTTATCATCTGATTTTTATTCATTTTTATCATAATCAAATAGGTTGAATCATAGCCATCATCTTGATGCGTACAAGAAAAAGAGTGTCGTATCATGAGTTATCGGTTTTATTTTTAATAACTTCCTAAAATGGGCTAATGCATCAAATTAGTTGTCTGTCGGTTTGTTATCTCTTAACTTCTCTTATACACTAAATAGAGAACTCACCATTACTGCTCATACATAAACATTATTAAAGATGAACTCGTCTACTTGATCTCTCTCAGTGCATCTTAATATAACTCCTGTGGATAAACCCACAACTTTCCTTTCCAAATACATTGTGACATAGCAATGCAATGATCTGTAAGCCACTGGATTTTGCATCTTTATGACATTGATATTATGTTGGATGATTCATAAGATATGCAATATATAATATTTTATGTCAAATGGCGCATGCAAGCTACAAATACATCAAGGTGTCATAAATTACATTGTTAACATGGGTAAATTTGATAATACTAAAGAGTTATAAGTGCAAATTAAGTAATTTATAAAATTATCAAATTGTACCATCGGTGTCATGTTATGCCCAGTAGTACCACTTGATAAAGATCATGTTTTTATTATTTGAAGATTATGATGGGCTCATCACAAATCTTAAAATCATTCAAGGACACTAAATTTATATGCTCCATGGAGAAAGCAAAATTCCATGTAAAAAATCATAATAAGATTGAGTCATGAATAATATATGAATAAGAAAATTGTTATATTTGACCACATATGATACATGTTATGTGCGATCACGATGAGGGTCATGGCATGGACTTAAAAAATACATACAAATCATAACGATCTTGTCATTTATTGGACCATGAATTCAAATTGCATGCTGGAAGAAATTGAACTTTTTTGTTACGGTATAAGCTTTTCTACCTTGAAAATTTGTTGAATTTCACCAAAAATATCTTCTTCTTTTTTCCCCCATCTTCTTCTATCTTTTTCCTCACCTTTTCTCTTTTCCTTAGTTCCACATGGTTTTCCGCCTTATAGAAATGAAGGCATAATTAAAACTGAAATGAGTTTCTTTTTGTTTTATACAAAAAGCATCTTTATTTATAATTACAATTCTACACTTGAAATTAAAAGCAAGAGGGCATTGAGATAAATTCCACAAATTTTCTTCTTAAAGATTTCATTTGCATCATGCATGTGGAAAATGGGAGGGTAGTTTGCCCATTTAGCCAATCAATCATTTTACATCAGTTGCCCCTTTTATCGTTTTTCATAAAATCCGAGATTATCATTGTGATTGATCCAAAGCTACTAAGCTAAATAAATGATTGTTTTGAATGCCAAGCTTTAAATGAATTAATTTGTGTGGTTTAGCTTAAATGGTAATTTGATACCATGATAGCATAAAGTCATTTTAGATATCTTCCATTATCATCTATGTGCAAAACATAGATAAAATGATATTTTAGATAAAATGTTGTTTTAGCATTTTGGACATAAAATTCTTTAAACCTTAAAAATGATTTTAAAAATGTATTAAAATATTATAAATCACATATATTTTTTAAGGAAGATTTAAATACATACCACTCGATTCTTATATATTTACATATCGGACGCTTAAATTTAGATTTTTAGAAACATGCCACCTTACTTATGCATGAGCAATCATTTGAATTACACTAGAAAAATGAAATATCTGTATAATAATTCTAAAACCCTTAATATAAAATCCCTCACATTATAAATACTAAAAATATTCAATGTTGTATCGTTGATAACTACAGGAGAAATGAAAAAAAAAAAAAGACAATGTTTTGTAGTATAAGTGTAATTATACCCTTTTTTGTGGAGAAAGGAGAGCTGGAGAAAGGAGAGGCTTTAAATTCTCTAAAATTTCCACAATATATGTTAAAATAAATAGTTGTGTCCTTACTCCCAGATACGGGTTTGAATTTTTTCTATATATTTCCACAATATAAATTTCTACCTTGTTCGTCATGTGACAATGCCAACATCAGCCACGGGAACACAGGATGCTTTTCTGTGTGACTAATGCTATACATAAAAAAAAAATTCATGTGTGGATACATTCTAGATCTTGCATTATACAAACATGTAAAATATTTGGTTAAGGCTATAAATTATGATGTTGCACCTGATACATTTATTAACTGTGATTCTCATCATAAAATTTTGAATGTAACATGCTGAACGAGTATTTTTTTAAAATTTAAAAATATCGCGGTGAACATTTTAGTAAGGAATGCAACTGCCTAATTCCTCTTGAGCATTAAAGAGGGGTTTGCTTTTCAATGCCAGTATTATCTTATGAGAAAATGTCAAAATAATCCCTGATTCTTTGCAGCGAGTCATCTCAGTCATAACGTCCATAAAATGCAAATTTAGTTCTCGGATTTCTTTTAATACGGGCTTAAATAATCCCCATGCAGGGTTATTTTAGCCCAATAGTAAGTCTAGGGACTAATTTAGAACTTCTATGGATTCCGGGATCTTATGTAAACAGTGAGGGGACTATTTTGAAACTTAAAAGTATATCTTATGGTTTAGGCACTTAATGCACGTCAGAAGATGCGATAACAAATTTAATTTAGATTGGTAAGAGCTAAAATAAAAAGGAGAGTTGATCGGACTCTAAATTTTAAAACATAGGCCCTTGTGATTTCTCCTATGATGAAAAGTTATTATTCATCTCTGGTTTAGCAAATGAGCTGCGGACCAGTGACTCTTTTCAATAATTAGCCTATAATGTCTATCTAGGACTTGGTTATATATTTTTATAATCATCTTGGTAATTGAAATGAAGTAATACTGGGCTTGAACTCACTAAAAAATAAAAAAAAAAACAGAATAAGAGCGATCAATTTATCGAATAACTCTTTTTAATACTTGCACTATCATATTATGAGCAGTTCGAATGTGCCAAGTGCTGTTTCTGTTGACATTATGTATAATCTCTAAACATTAGTAGCAAATTTTATACCATTGATATGATTTTATTTCTATGAATATGGTTTGGAAAGATCTTTTTAGAACTGTCTTCTTTGCATTTTGTTTGTTCCATAATATTGTTTTAAGAACTGGAAGTGTTGAACTTTTAACATCATCATCAATATAAATTTTCTAATGATTGTCATTTTTCATATATATGTGTTGAGTGCCTTTGAAGTGTTAAATCTATTCACATGAATCTCTTTGCTTATCTTTTTTGTGAAACTACCGTGCCCTGCTCAATTACTTCGGTACTTTTGGTGCCTTTAAAATGCACTTTATTTTAAGATATAAAATAGAAAAAAACTGTATGTCCTTCTATATATATATATATATATATGGTATTTTTGCATATTCTTTACATTTTGATTTTCTGTTCTATTTGCATGTACATTTGTTTTTAATTTTAATTTATTTATTATGTGCATTCGCTTTAATGGGTTGTTACTACTTATCTGCGTAATTTGCAGGTATGGGCCATTTTGGATATGCACAACTTTAATATTTATAGCAGCTTCAATAGGGACTTTCGTCACGTACTTGGCACACAAGTTTCAGAAAAAGGAATGGGATTATGACATTAATTTGGTCACATGGTCTGCTGGTTTATTCTATGGTTATGTCACTATTGTTCCTCTTGGATTATACATTATTCTCAAGTACTTCTCAGCACCTCTAGGACTTGTGCAACTTTGGTGCCTATATGGATACTCCTTGTTTGTATTCATTCCAGCATTGGTAAGTGCTCTAGAAATTCTTTCGTGAATGCTGAATAAGATTTATGGCTCATTTGGGATCGCTTTTTCACAATTTTACTTTCCAGATTGTTGCCACACTTCTATTTAGCTATAAATTTTTTATTGGTTTTGGAAATTTTAGTGGTGGGAAGTAATTCTTTAGGAAGATTTACATACATACCATTCGATTCCTATGTATTTACATATCTAACACCTAAACTTTAATTGTTTTATTTAAATTACATTATATATGGATGAAAAGGGGTATTTCACTTTTTAAAAGTTAAAATGGTTGTATTTTTTGATGTGATATGTAAGATTTGAGTGGTATAAATATAAAAAGTTAGGTCCAAGATATGTGAAACATATGAATTTAGTGGTATGTATGTAAATGCCCTAATTTTTTATAATAAACCTTTGATAGCGTGATAGTTTTAAGAAAATTATTATTTGATTTTTTTCTTTAAACAAAAGAATTATAATACTTCAACAGCTTTCAAATATAAAAAATTCTCATCAAAATTTTATAATTATTTTAAAAAATAATTGCAGCTGTCATAAAACCCACCATTAGGCAAAGTATTCTACAACTCTTTTCATTTGTTATACATGAGTTTTAAGTCCAAAAAGTTGGCATGAACAACTTGCTGCTAACTTAAAGATGTCTGATGCTGATGTTTAGAATACAGAGAAACTGCTAATGAGATATGGTACATTTGGAGGCTTCGTTTGTTCTCTCCTCACTTTCTTATGCATTAAATTTCTGTTTGATATAATTCATCAAATAGGGAGCAATTTGCTGTTGTAAATCCAAATTTATGGTGATATTATTATTAATATTATTTTATTTTGCAGTGTCTATCGGTTGTGCCTGTGGAAACATTCAGATGGGTGATCGTAGGGGTTGCCGGACTTATGTCAGGATGTTTCGTTGCTCTAAATGTTCGCAGCCACATCAGTTCTGCAGGTGAGAGATGGTTTCTAATTGTTGTCGGCATATTTTTGTTGCAGCTGGGCCTTGCAGTAATCTTGAAGTTATATTTCTTCACAGTTACTGTATGATGAATATGAGATATCCTGATTTTTATTTTGAAATTGTTGATTTTGATTTTTTTTTTATACGAGGTAAAAAGTCCATTTTTCTATAGGGTAGTTCATATTATTATATTAATTTATGAACGTTTTAGAACATTTCTGTGCTTCATATAGCAAATTGTATTTCTGTTGGCTTCTGTGAGATTATGAAAATTTGTTTTTTTATGTTAATACTAGCACAAAGTACCAAGAAAACTAGTTGTTTGTTAATACACGCGTGCACACACACACACACAAATCTATATATTTCAAAGGGTGGTATTTGGAAATACCGCTCTCCATATGTGATAGTTATTTCTGTAGGAATTGAGCCCAGGTCCGAGAGGTCTTACGACTGACAACACAATTGCTTACTAATTGCAATATATATAAGATGGTCACTCAATTTTAAGTTCTTGAAAGTGGAATGTAACACAGGTTTTTCAGGTCACCAACCCACCCGGGGCTTATGTCTTGGTCCAGGTAGAACGCCCTAGCTGTTGGGCCTAAACAAGTGAAAGGAAACAAAATAAATTTATCAGAATATTTTAATAAAAAACATATTAGAATAACAGGACAGTGGGCTATAAAAAATTGAAAGTAAAATGTGGCTAAAGATTCATCCTAAAAATTTTAGATAGACTTCCTTGATGTAATATAGATACAATCTTTTTTTTTTTTTGGATTGGTGAGCCATTTTACGGAAAGTGACAATTCTCTGCCAACTGTACTGTTGAGAAGATTGATCAAATGGGTATTCCAAAATATTATCTAGACCTGGTGAAAACAATTCTCATGCAGATCAAAATGTGTCAAATTATTCATATATTATGGGAGCAAAATAATTGAGTCGATGCCCTCTCCAAGGTTGAAACTTAGACAACTGGAAATCTCTTCTAAAAGAGGTGCTCCGAAGAAATATTTTTCCAGCATCCAATGCCCGTGGCTGATATGGTCTAACGACTAGCAAAATGAAGCTTTTTGGATGGACCCTATCATTTCTTCCCTTTGGAATGGGGCATTACCAAATGATGTTATCTCTTTTGTTCGCCTTTAATGACAAGCTGTGAACTTCATTATTATTGGAGATAAAGTATACAAAAGGGCATTTATTGGTCTATTCCTCAAATGTCTTCCACTATCCGAAGCTAACTGCGCTTTACATGAGATCTATTCTGGAATATGCGGGAAGCAACTAAGAGGTAGTGCTCTCGCTCTTAAGATGATGAGACTAGTTTTATTGGCTCAAGCTCACACAGGATGCATTGGAATTCACACGAAAGTGCAAAGCTGTGAACTACACTCCAACCTCACACACATGACAATAGTGGAACTCACTTCCCTCCTAAGCCTCTGGCTTTTTCCCCAATCGTGGACATATATCAAAGGGCAACTTTCTATAGCCATCGAACAATGAAAGTTTATCATCTTACTTATCCACTACTTCACTAAATGGGTGGAGGCTTAGCCACTTGCCAAGATCACTGAAGTTGCCACTTTGGTCTCTGAAAAAGTTTATCATTGATAATGGAACTATTTTTTTTCAAAAGGTATTCACCTCCAAGGAGATCCGCATCCAACTGGTACATATGACTATAGTACATCCCCAAACAAATGGACAAACTGAGGTGACTAATCATGCTATACTGAAAGGGTTGAAAACTCGCCTTGAGAAGACTTGAGGGAAGGGGAGTGGGCGATGGGTGCAATAATGGGCTGAAGAACTCTATAATATACATTTTTTTACACCACCTAACATACTCCAATTAGTGATACATCGTATATTCTATGCTTTGATATGGAGGTCATCATCCCAGTCAATATTGGGGTCCCATAACCTAAAGTTCAAGCCTTCAACCCTAGCGACTATGGGGAGAAACCTTGATAAAATCCTGATATTCTCCCCGAGACACACAATGCAGCCCTTCAGAGGATTACTTCCTACCACCAAAGGGAAGCCCACCTCTTCAATCAGAGAGTTAAATCTTGACCTATCTCTAGAAGCACCTTTTTACTGTCATAATTGCGATTAAGCAAGGAATATTCAAGCTTAAGGATCTTGAGGGAAAGACACTGCCCTAAGCTTAGAATGCGGAGAATCTTCACAAATACTATCAGTGACCACTAGGGGTGTAAACGAGGCGAACACGAGCTGAGCCTCGTTTCTATTTCGAGCTCAAAAAGTGTGTTCTTGTTCGGCTCGTTTGCTTAGCAAGCCGAACACGAGCCGTTCACGAACAAAGAGTCGTTTTAACAACTCTAATCACGTTGTCATAAGATGTTAAAGATTGGAGCAAGATTTAAAACATCATTTGAATCTATTTTAATATTTTTTATTCTATTTTCTTCAATAATTCTTTTAATTGATTATAAATCTTTGTAGCGTTGTAGTCAATTAAATTTTTTAAAAATACTAATCAAATATATATATATATATATATATATATATATATATATATATATATATATATAATTGATTAGTAGTATTTTGAGACAAAACGAGTTGAACACGAACAAATAAATATTTGTTCTCGTTCTCGTTGTTTGTGTTCGGCTCGTTAACTTAGCGAACGAGCCGAACTCGAGCTTCTTAACGAGCCGAACACGAGCTGTTCGCGAACAACGAGCCGTTTTGACATACCTAGCGAGCACCTAGTCACAAAGTTATCATTATGCATCTTGCATAGTTATCTTTCCAGTTTTATTCACTGCCTTTTTTATTTATATTCCTAAATGGAGTTAATGTACTCCCAACTTTATTGAATGAATATGATTTCTCTTGTATGTATTCTCTATACGGATAATACCTTTAGATAAAATTATAGTTCATTTGTGAACTAATTCAAGTCATAGGCCCAAGAAACATGTAAATTTAATTGTATCTTAATCAGAACATGTTCAATCGAATCTTATCTGCATGGGTCAGTATTGTCGAATCTCACTCTAATAAATGACTCTAAACATGTTAAAAGTCATTGGTGGGTTACTCCCATCCCCTTCAATATATGTTAACAAGCGGGAAACGCTCTGACTAGCAAACTTGGATGGGTTAAAGTTTATTGATGGACTTCCGTCAGCTTTCTCCATATAGGTTAACATCATTGAACAATGCTCTAATGCGCAACTCGGGATAGGTCAAAAGTCATTGGCATTTTTTTTTTTTACGTCAGTCTTCTGATTGATCAGAAATCTTGAGTAGGATTTTACACCCTCGATAACATGAAAGAAGAACCTAAACAAAGCTGAGTTAATTCATTGTTGTCATAATAATTCTTAACATCATATGAATGCTCAAACAAAAAGAAAACACAAAGTGGGGCATTTAGCCAATAAATTGAAATCATTCAATAACATATCCAATGACTACATCGATCTTGTTTATGCAAGAAAACATAGATAAATATGCTTAAAAAGAAGAAAAAAATAAGAGTAAAGAAAAGTTAGAATGCTAGTTGACATCAATGTTTTTCTTATCGTCGTCACTGGAGAGTTGCTTTTTCAACTCACTCTCGATACCATCATCTTCAAAATTTGATTGAGGATCATCTGAAGTCTGGTTCGGGGTAAGTCCTTTTACGTTAATTCCGATCTGAAGGTATACTGCTCGAGTCCCCTTTAAAAAAGCTCTAGATGAATCCCTCATCTACACACCCCTTTTGTAGCTCCTTTACCTCAACATCATATATATGGTCACGAGTCACTTGTACATAATTCTAAATGTTGCTCCTGAACTCAATTAAGCTTTTAAAATTCTCTACATTTCTCAACTCGACTCTAACAATATAAGTCTTCTAATCGGACCTCAATTTTTGGTTCTTCTCCTAAAGTGTTGACATCTTAGATCTTAGGGCCTTCAAACTCTTGTTGCTCTAATTGAGGTTGGTTCGTGCCTCCACTAACTCCTTCTATGTATTCTTCAAATCTGAAGTTGCAATGAGGGGAAGTCACCATCATGGACTACTCTTTCTTGAACCCTTTCAACTAAGATTCTAAGGCCGCAACTTCCTCGATTTTAGACTCATGTCGTTGTTTGTACTCGCCCAAGAGGAATGTGATATTGACAAATTCATCTCTTCACTCGTTGAAGCCCCACTCCATGATCTTTCTTTTTGGACATCTGAAATAAATAAGTTTATGTGAAGTGGATAAAATGAATATAAAACAACAAAATTTGACAAATGTAAAAAAACTTGGATACTCTTTGGTTGCTAGAATATACTAGCAAGTTCGATCGCCAGTAGATTTGGCAGGCCAACCCACAAAGTTGCATCTTAAACGTCAACGTATCCTGGAGGAGGAGAGTAGGCTTGATCAGTTGGACTTTGTAATTTCAACACCTTGTTAATCAAATCATATCTGGGCATCCTCTGTAAGAGTTGATATCGCCTCCTCAGGATTCTGGCACTTCTAATTTTTAGGGGATGAGATTCCACAATCATCAGCATCTTGAAGCACGAAAAATCTCCAATAGAAAGCATGCCAACAACAAAAAAAAAACTTCTCCGAGAGTAGCACAACTACAACACAAAAGTGGCACAACATTTGGCCAAGGGAACTCTGGGGATTACACTGCTCAAACTCATGGGGGCCACAACAGGAAGCCAAGAGACTTTAGACATTTCAGGAAGTTGGTTGGTCATTTCCCCTCTTTTAGACCCATTTATAGGATAAAAGACCAAGAAACAGTCCAAAAAATAGCCCAAATTTGTACCAATCCAGGACAACCTACATAGTTCGTCTGATTTCGCGCAATGGAAAGGCAGAACCATGTGATCAATGTGAATTCTCACTCTCGTGTAGTTTCAGATCGTGCTATGCAAACAATTCCATGGAGCGTGATCTTGCATCCAGGATCGTAGGCCCAACAAGACCGCGCCATCAGATCGCCCCAACTCGGCTCAAAGCCAGCCCTACCGCGCCGACTTGCGACTTGCGTCGCCCACTCAACTTGTCTGACCGACCAACTTATGATTCTCTCTGCTAGTCGTGATGGCTTTGTTGGATGCCACATTGATGTTGCCCCCAATGTTGCCGCAGGCTTCCACCATCAAATGCCATCGTTGCAACTGCAAAAAAAAAACAAAAAAAAAATCATTATTCTTGATAATTTTCTGATGATGCTGGTGAAATCGCCCAATAACTGGGGGCAATTGATGTGTCACTAAAAAAATTATCATTTGAGACATCTCAAGGCATTTGGCACGAAAAGGCATTTTAGAGCTAAGAAAAGTTTTTATCTAAATTAAAAATCAACAAGAACTCTAATTTCAATAAAGTTGTAGTCAAACTAATTAGCTCGATGAGACAAACCTAATGACACCAAAATTGATCTCATTCGAGTAAAGTCAAGCACAGATCAAATCATTAAACCAATTTTGAAAGTTTTGTGTGTTTAATTGGAGCGTCAAATGGATTCCAAATTTGACTACCTTATGGTCAATTCGAGTGTCTCCATGAGATGAATCCAAGTCAATATCACTCAATTTTGTCTTCATAAAATATCATCTGATTAAAGAATTACTCTAAGTTGTCTGATAGGTGGTCCTTATTTATGCATTATTTTGAAGGATGCAGCTCTCAAAATATTTGAATAGAGCTCTGCTCCCTTCATGTAGGGGAGAAAGCTAGACTTGGATTTGGAGTAAGGGGGAAGAGAAGAAGCAATTTCCAGAGCTATTTTGCACTGAGAATTGGTTGTAGCTGTTGACCATCGTAAACCACTGTCTGCCGGCCGCTGTCTTCTGTAAACTTGGACTTCGAGTAAAGTCAAGCATAGATCAAATCATTAAACCAATTTTGAAAGTTTCGTGTGTTTAATTGGAGCGTCAAATGGATTCCAAATTTGACAACCTTATAGTAAGTTTGAGTGTCTCCATGAGATGAATCCAACGAGTCCAATATCACTCAATTTTGACATCTTCATAATATATCATCTGATCAAAGAATCACTCTAAGCTGTGTGGTCCTTATTTATGCATTATTTATGAAGGATGAAGCTCCCAAAATATTTGAATAAAGTTTTACTCCCTTCATGTAGGGGTGAAAGCTAGACTTGGACTTGGAGTAAGGGGGAAGAGAAGAAGCAATTTTCAGAATTATTTTGCAATGAGGACTCGATTGTAGCTGTTGACCATCGTAAATCACTGTTTATCGGCCGTTGTCGACCGTTGTTGCCTGCCCCCTTTTTTGGCAAAGTAACAACTATGCACGTTGCAACAAATCATATTGCTGAGTAATAACATATGTTGCGAAGGAACAGTATTCTACGAAATAACACAACAACTGCACCCCAAACACGTACTCCACATCTCCACCTATAAATTCCAGTGGCATCCACTTTCGACTATTGCATATCAAACCCTTCTGCTTTCAAACATTATACTTGGAGAAATTACGCAACTCTTTTTGGTCGTTGGACAAGAGTTCGTACTTGTACCTGTACTTAAAAGAATCGTTCCGACTGAATTAGGCCCACCTTTTATTTTATCATATCGCTATAAGTTTAGACATTAAATTAAAAGGAGGCTCAATGCACGTCTTGCCAACTTAAATGCATGATGTCATATGCCGTGCCGATGAATCTATCTTAAATGACAAATACTTATATAAAATTAATATTATTAAAAAAAGTCATAGAACCATTATGCAAAATATATATATAATATGAAATACAAATAACCAAAATAAAAATTCTATCTCATTCATGATATTTAATAATTATATAACATGGAATAAAAATTTAAATTATTTATTTATTTTTCGTTGATTACTGTTGCCGACTACAAACTTTATTGTTATCATAAATATTTAAAAACATAAATGTATAAAGCTTCAACTCCTAACCACTGCTTCTGCAGTCCTCCGTATATAAAAGTGGCGATTAGGGGCGTAAATGAGCCGAATACGAGCTCGTTTATATTTCAAGCTCAAAAAGAGTTTTTGTGTTCGACTCGTTTGCTTAACGAGCCGAACACAAGCCTTTCACGAACAAAATCATTTTGACAACCCTAATCACGTAGTCATAAAATGTTAAGGATTTGGGCAAGATTTAAAACATTATTTGAATCTAATATAATAAATTTTATTCTATTTTTTCAATTAATGCTTTAATTGATTATAAATCTTTATATATATATATATATAATAAATTGATTACTAATATTTCGAACCAAAATGAGCCGAACACGATAAATAAATATTGATTCGTGTTGTTCATGTTCGACTCGTTAACTTAGTGAACGAGCCAAACATAAGCTTCTTAACGAGCCAAACACGAGCTTCTTAACGAGCCGAATGCGAGCTATTCGTGAACAATGAGCCGAACACGAGCTATTTATGAACAACGAGCCGTTTTGACAGCCCTATCGGCGAACAACAAATGTCATCTCCTAATTAGTGCTGTCAAATAAATAAATAAAATAATTTTGCCCTTTATTCTTTCATTAAATGAATTAAGTCAAACATGAATAATTTTATTGAGCATTAATTTATAAATGAACCTAATAAAAGTACATTTTGCTTGATTATACTTCGCCCATTCTGACTAAATAATTGAATAACTAAAATAATATTAATTATAATTTTTAAATATTAATTTTTTATATTATTTAAAAATATTTAAATTTAAGCTTTTTTCTATATAAAAAAAATCTCATTTACATTAAAAAAAATGAAGAAAAAGAATTGCGTGTCACATTATTCTTAAGTATTTATATTTTTAATGTCTAAATTAAGATATTTATTTATATAATATTTTGGCATCACTGTCATTTTCAAATTAAAATGTATTTTTCACTTCTAAAAAAATTAATATTAGTGATGGTTTTAAGGGGCATTTACATATATACCACTCAATTCATATATATTTACATATCAAACACCTAAACTTTACTTTTCTGACATTTATACGACCCAAATCATTCATGTCACAAAGTAAGATAACATTTATGTAAAAATCGAAGTCTATAGATATGTAAATACATAAGAATTGAGAGGTGTGCATGCAAAACTTCCTATTTTCCATTGCATATTATAGACTTACTTGTGTCATAGAAGTAAATATTAAAGTTTAGATGTTAGATATGTAGATCAATAGAATTGTGCTATAAACACTAATACCATGTGAGAAAAATTGTAGGAAATTTACATACGTAACTCAGACTTTGTGTGTAGTTTCATGGCTCGCATCTAAACATTCGTATTAGCATACATAACATTTTGTTGGTTTAGACTTTGAGAGAGACTCGTCTGTCATAGAAGCTCTGTTAAAAGCAACTTCAACATAAACGACATTATAACACTTCGATTGTTAAAAATTATCTATTGTTTGAACAGAATTTTTTTTCTTTGTTTGCATTCATATATGTAATTTTAAGAGAGCACGCCAGATCTCGAGATCAATGGAATGGAGGAATGGAGGGAACGATGGATCGAAGTGATAGAGATGTTGCATTCTGAAATGGCGAAAAATTGATGTTTCTTTGATGAACTTCCGACGACGCAGTTGTGCCAAACATAGAAAATGCTTCAAACATTTGCTTGACCTGAAAGGAGTTGTACCGTGGCTTCAAACATGGCCTTAACATACGCATAAAAAAGTTGAACTACGCTTTTAAAAAGTGGTTAATAGTGCTACTTGTAATGTGATATTAAAGATTGAAAGGCTATGCAAGTAAACATGAGATTTTAGGTGTCTGATATGTGAATACATAAGAATTGTTGGAGGCAGTCAGGCGACGGTGGTTGGCGGTGGGCGATAGTTGGCGGTCGACGACGGCAGAGGTGGTGTTGGACTTCAGTTTCTTCTCAAAGTTTCATGCACTTTCTCAAGCCTTAAGCTCCCCCCTCCTTCCCTCCCTTCCTTTAATGAGAGGGGTGGGTCTCTGTTGATAGAGTTCTGGGTGCAATTAATATAGGAATATTAGTCACTTTGCTCGGACGACTCAGATGACTTTCTTCGATCGGACGACATTTGATGAATTTTTGAGAGCCTTAATGATGTTAGAATTGAGTGATTTTAGATTTAGATTTGTCTTGTTAAAACTCTCGATTTGACTATAAACATGTCATAATCAACATTTGATGAATGACTTGATATGGGCTTGATTTAGTTTGAATTGAATCAATTTTGGTGACATTGAGTTCCGAGTCGATCAGTTTGATTGTAAGTTTGTTGAAATCAGATTTCTAAATGACTTTTTATTGATTTTTGAACATTTCTTGCTAGAAAAAGTGCTCAAGATCCATGTCTTGCCTCAAGATTTGTGTCAGGTGATGAAGATTTGTTAAAGGTGTATCAACCATAAATGTTGTCAAATTGCTCAACCTCAAACTACGAGACGTATAAATAGATAAGAATTGTGTGCGATGTTGGTAAACGCCACTAAATATTATTGTATAAACATGCATAAAATCTCTAATTATTATTATTGAAAATACTATATCATTTCTATAATTTCAATAATATTTTTCATCTCAGTTGAACCTCTAATTAAATTTTGGCAATAATTAAATTTTCAAATCTTGAACTCTCAAGTCTCATGAGCAAGCTCTCTTTGGTATGAATTGGCGTGTATGGAGTCGAAGGGGAGGATCAGGAAGGGATGCAGGACATGGGCCACATGGCAGATTGCATTTGGGTCTGGATTTAAATGTAACAGTGCTGTTTGGAAGGCAACGAGGGATGTGGATTTTAAGAAGGAGAAGAATTAATGGATTCAAGAGACTGACAATTTTCCTGTTGAGGTTCCAAAGGTTGCTGAATTGAGGGTTTAGTTATCCTGAAGAGTAAAAGGTTTATGACATTGCTAAACAATGTTTAAATGTGTTTGACAGCCCAGGCCAAGCGCATCAGAACTCCTGATGTAATATTTTTTTGTCTTTCACGGGATGTCAATGCGAAACAAAAAATAGGAAGATTCGCATGCACACTGCTAAATTCCTATGTATGTATATATATCTAATGCTCGCACTTCAACATTTACATGCACGACAGCTTACTTATGCACGTATTAATTATTTCACTTTTTAGAAGTTAAAACGATAGTTTTTTTTTTTTTGTGATGTGAAAGATTCGAGTCGTATAAATGTCAATAAAAAGTATAGGTTTGTAATATCAGATTTTGATTAAGATGAGCCTTATATTTTAAGATTAGTATAATATATGGACAATCAATTAGATTTTATAAATAATATTCATATCAAAACAAACTTAATAATTTAACATTGAATAAAATCCTAATAAATGTGGTGTGCTTGGAATTTTAAAAGGAATGATTAGATTTCTCTTTGCATATAAACATTTATTCTTTAACATTGAATAAAATCCTCATCCAATGAGTATAAGATTGATTGAAACTTTACCACAGATATTAACAAACTTTCTTCTGATTTCTTTATTTTGTTTTATAATTTATTACATGACACAATATACACACTCCTGACATAGCTTCTAAATTGACAATGAAATTGACAGCATATATATATAGAGGATAACCAAAGCATAGCAATGTCACCCATATGCATTGCCTCTAATACACAATTGCAGCCTAACTTTCCTCTCATGCAAGAGTGAGTCAACAAAACTAAGGCCCCTAACAATCCACTTTAAAAGCATTAAAATCTTGAAGCCAATGAAAAGCAACAGTGCCTAAAGAATACATTGTTCATGATGTCAAGAAAATCATCTAAATGCAAGACATATAAATAGATTCTCCTTAACATACATATAAGCATGCAATACAAGTAGAGAGAGCATATCACTAAGCAAAAGTCACTAGATACAAACAACATACTTAGCTCTACATCATCACGTGTAAAAGCAATATCCATCGTCCGCATCTAATAATTTCTCGTAATCAAAGGCGAAGCGGAAAGCTAAATAATGAAAATTACTCTTTGGAGGACTTGTTGATGAGGGACTTGTGGATGTGGGGGATCACACCGCCGCCTGCTATGGTTCCTTTGATGAGTGTATCGAGCTCTTCGTCGCCGCGTATTGCGAGTTGTAAATGCCTCGGTGTTATACGCTTCACTTTCAAGTCCTTGCTCGCATTGCCGGCAAGCTCCAGAACTTCAGCAGTGAGGTATTCCAGAATAGCAGCGCAGTAAACTGCAGCGGTAGCTCCTACTCTTCCATTTGTGGCGATGCGCGATTTGAGCAGACGGTGGACACGGCCCACCGGGAACTGAAATGAAGAAAGGAAAGTGTGGTTACAAACCAATAATTTACAATTTTCAGACTAAAATGTTTTTTTGGAAGTTTGGGATGAAAGATGAATCAAATAAAGAACGAGAAATATGTAAGCAATAAATGGAAAACTACCTAAAAGGAAACTTATTATAGATTCAACCGGACTTTCATTGCAGGCTCAAACAAATAAGCGTATGCTTTTTAAACAATGCTACAAAAAACTGCCACTAAAGCCTTTAAGGAGAAAAAAAACATGATGAAAACATATGCAAAACAAAGATGCAAGCAGAGAAAAGGCAGTCATTGAAGCTGCAGAAATTAGGGCTTTAATAATACGTGTACAAGGACGGCAACGAATAAACAAATCACATAAGATCTCCATCATTTGGATATACAGCCATATTTACAATAATCTCCTTAAAGGGTTTGACTAGCTTATAAAATCTGATATAAATTGGATATTGCTCAAGATTATTTTAGAAGGCAAATATTTGCAATGTGAAACGTAAAGTGTGGTTTGTTGGGATGGAACTATAATAACCTTAGGCTTCGATCAATTAGAATCACAACTAGAACGAAGGGATCACACCAATTCAAGAAATTCGAAACAAAAAATATGAATAGAAGCACAACAAAATAATATCAGAAAAGCACACTAAGATTTAAGTGAAAAAACCCGAAAATGAGAAAAAATGATAGAGCCAAAGCACCAAAAAATTTCTACTATAAAAAATCAAAATTGTACAGAGATACACACTCAGATCAACTATCTACAAGCACAAACCTTACAAATTTTCTCTTCACACCTTCCTCCCGATCTTACAGGAGAAAGTTATTGCTTCGAAATCATTCTCCGGGCAATTCACCTTTACGAGAGAACCAATCAAGAAACACCGCAAGCGAGAGCACTTCTTATGTCGTTCAAATCGAAGACTTAAACCAAATTGGGAAAGAACTACCATAGGCACATCCGTGCCAGGAAAAGGAGCGTCGCGCTCTTCGGAACCGGGCACAAAGGCGCCCCAAAAACAGTGCACAGGCGCCACGGACCCAGGCTCGAGCGAGCCCCGTTGGGCACGGGGACGCTGCGTTCTCTATCTCCACATGCAGTGGAGCTGTCTATGAGAGGGTGCGTCGCGTCAGAAACACCTCCTATCGTTGGGTGCACCCTGTTGCTACAATCAGGCTCCATGCACAACAATATCCCACTCTGAGACTGATTTGCACCTCACCACATCTTCACCATACCTGCACCTCGATCTATACTGCCTTCATAGTCACGTACAGTAATGTGACACACACACCCGGTCTCAACATTCCTAGATTCCAACTGAAGCCAAGCATGCTCCAGTTTCTCGATAGTCACCACATTCGTCAACATACTTGCAGAATTCTAAGTTGTATCTTCTCCAAGAATAACTGTCCATCTTCTAGGAGAGTGTATGAAGTGATACATCAACTATATGTATTGTTATGGCATGAAAATTGGCTTCTTAACAAAAGATGAATTACATACATACTATCACTATGAAACTTTTCAATTCCCTGCTCCTTGCCCAGTTCCGTCATAAAGCCCTACAGCCAAATCATTTTCTTGCCATCCTCAATAATAGCAATGTATTCGAACTCTGTAATTAAAAGTGCAAGAATTTTCTGCAGCATGAAATCCAACTCACCGCTATGTTTCTCAAAGTGAATATATAACTTATTATACTTCTACTATTCAAATCTCCTGCTATATCTAAATCTACAAATCCCAGCAGACTATGCACTCCCACTGCAAAGTGTCATGTTGATTGATCCCTTCAAATACTTAGAATCAACTTGATCACATTTCAATTGACGTCTGTCTGGATTGCCTATATACCAACTAATCACTCGCACTATAATGAAATATCTGGTCTCGTACAAATCATAACATCAAACTCTTAATTGTTGAAGCATACTGAGTTATCCCCATGTGTGTTTGCTCTACTTCGACTTAAGCAATAATTCTTTAGATAGCTTGAAGTGATTATCTAAGGGTATGCAAATCCATTTTGTCTCACCAATGTTGAACTTTTGTAGGATCTTCTCAACATATTGTACCTAAAACAGCTTTAGTGTACTTATACTCGTGTCCATGTTGATTCTCATCTCAGGGGCCTTTTTGGTTTGACATAAATTCTTAATCTTAAACTCACTTGATAATTGTTCATTTAAGTCCCTGATTTTCTACATATCTGACCTTGCAATCAACATATTATCCACAATGTGGAATAGGATCTCACCTATTTGAGAAATCCAAAATAAAAAAATTAAATAGAAGCACAACAAAACAATCTCAAAAAAGCACACCAAAGTTGACGTCGAAAAACACGAGAATGAGAAAAAATCATGGAGCAAAACCACAAAATTTTCACTATGAAGAACCAAAATTGTTCAGAGATACAAACTCAGAGCAACTCTCTACAAGCACAAAAATTACAGATCTTCACTACAAACATTCCTCTTGAACTCACAAGAGAAAGTCCTCGCTCTAAAACCATACTCCCGACAATTCACCTTCATAAGAGAACCAATGGAGAAACATTGCACGCGAGAGTACTTTAATTGCTCTAATTGAAGACTTACAACGAATCAGGAGAGAGAATTGTTGTGCCACTCTTGAGCAAGGGAGCGTCATGTTCTCTAGGATTGGGCGAAAGTCGCCCTGAAAATAGTATTGGGAGCCGCGGGCCTAGGCGCGAGTGCGTTCCGTATGGGCACGGAGGCATCACATCCTTTGTGTCCACGCACATGGGGGCCAATTAGGTGAGGGTGCGCAACGCCAAAAACACCTTTTGTTGTTGGGCTTACCCTGCTGCTGCCAATAAGGCTCCATACGCAACACACCATACAACTCTTTTAGCCTAAAAATGGAATCTTTTTGAACGATTATTTGCAGCTTCAAAGTGTTTTTCAATTTATGTATGCTTAAAAACAACCTGTAAGAGGATACTCTAGAATAGCGTTGGTACGGAGTAAAATATGAGCAAGAGGCCAAAAATCAAAATTAAAAATCCCAATTTCAACTCAACTATAATAAAAATAAATCAATTTTGAAACAATTTTTTAGCTGATCATGCATGTATACACGCAAGCATGTTTAACATAGAAGCATTCCATACCAACATTAAACAAATAAATTTCAAACAAAGTGCCTTCGAGCTGAAGCAAAACAATTTGAATTTTGAGTAGATTAAACTTCAAGTGAGTTTTAAGTTTTGAGCAAGATTATCCGTCATGTTTAGGAGTCTAAGACATCATGCAGACATGCTACTTTTTTTTTAAGAAAAAATCCTAAAGCTTTCAAGTCGCCTCTTAGAACAATCAAGTGCGCATGTCGGATAAATATTTCGTATTATTCTACTATTGTGAAAGCTATGATTCGTGACATTTGATGCTGAGACAAAATGAGAATAATAATTTTACTCCTTATTTATCACATGTTATTTTGAAGCATTTCGAGTGAAGTGAATTTTTTACCTATTTTTGCAGTCCGTATTTTACAAGAAAGGCATGTCTCATGTCATGTCATATAACATATTTATTTGATCCATGTTCAAACATATCAAGGTGTTATATGGTCAACATACGACAAGATTACCAAAATACTAATTCACCATGACGTCTAGCAGATTGCTCTTTATGATCTTAAAGGCAAACCAAAATGGCTATCTAACTGAACAAAAACCTAGTTGTGAAACATTTTAGGTTATTGAATGAAATCCAACATTAGGAGTCTTTTCAATATAGGCTCCAACTTGATGAAATTTATGCCTTGATGTGCAAACTCACGAGAAACAGGAAACTTTGCAAAAGACTTGAAAATGAATGTCTGAAGTTCAATTGAAAACTGAGCTCCTGAGATTCTCAGGTCTTTGCTGATGCAGTTTCTTGAAAATAATCAGCATTCAGAAAACCTAGTTGCTTACTAATTTTGTTATCGTTCAGTTAAAGTATGAATGAAATCCCAACTTTTGAGCGAATCGACAGTGACTTCATAGTTGAAAATCGATATTGGTTTATTAACACATCAAACCAAATGATGTAATCTAGAAAATTCGTCATTTTTTAACACGCTCTGACTTCAAGTAACCAAATGTGCCTGTCGGGAGGATCTCGTTGATCTCTGCAAGAGAAAATGGCAACTAGTTCTCCAAATATAGTACCAGAACACCAAACATAGCTTAATTCATAACCCCTAGTGTTACCCATGGTATACAGTAATAAGCAAGCCAGGCACCATGTAGGCCAGCTCCATCAATATAAATTTATAAAGTAGCATTTTAAGAATGTATTTGATGTGGTTTAGAAGTGGAAAGCCATGGTTAAGATGAGCGGGTTTGAGGGAAAGTTGGATTTTGAATTCTCGTGTCAGGGAGCTGGAGTGTCCTTAGTGTGTTGATGCTTGAGTGTGGTGTAGATTGTATATTCCCCTCATTTTTTTCTTCATGGTGGATTTTTTGGAGTGGTACAGTTCCATGATTTTTCCAATTCTTAGGCATTTCCATGTTAAATCTAGTGTTCTCTATGTTTTCTTGATTTGTGTGCTTAGATATCTCAAATTTGTTTCCACAATTTAAATCTCCCAATAAGTGGTATCTGAGTGCATCAAGTTCTAAAGTAATTTGATTCGAGTGCAATTAATGGCCGTCGAAGCGATATATACAATTGAGAAGTTCAATTGTTTAAATTTTGCTTCCTGAAAAATACAAATTAAATATTTATTATATAAAAAAATAGCATTTGTCATTGGATGGAATCACTAATAACTTGAAATCGATGACTTTAGAAAAATGGAAAGTTCTTGATCGAACGACCCAAGGTTTGATCCTATACTCATTTTTCTCTTTTGTTGTTTTCAAGATTGTTAAATATGACACTAAATAAAATGCAATGGAGAAAAAGGATTCATATAGATTTAGTGGGATAAAGGTTTTGTTGTTGTTGTTGTTTTCAAGATTGTGAATGAAATGACTATTGTTGATCTTATGGTCGCACTAACAAAAATATATGAGAAGTCTCCGACTTCAAACAAATTTTTTTCTAATGAAGAGGTTATTCAATATAAATATCGTGTATGAGAGTTAAGTGATTGAACACTTGAATAACTTCAATACTATGTCAAATCAGTTACACTCTGTTGGCATCGAGTTTGATGACGATGCTAGGACACTGTTACTTCTAGCTTCATTGTCAGTATTTAGGATTGAATGCTTATTGTGATGAGTAATTTTTCAAGAAATATGAAATTAAACTTTGGTGATATAGTGAGATTAATTCTCAATGAAAAAAGTTATGGCAAGCGGTAGAACTTCAAATTTTGCTCTAAATATTAATACAATATGAAAAGATCTGGATAGAAACTCAAACAGAGAAATATCAAAGCTTACAAGAGTGAAGACCGGTTTAGGGAAAGAAAAAGATGGATTTGAATGATAGAACTATAGGAAAAAATGCAAAGTTCAAAACAAGGTTGGTTGTGAAGGTCCAAATAGAATGCTATCTACAAAGATTTCCTAAATAGTAGATTCATGTGCCTTTTATGATAGCCCCAACAAAGTGATTTTTAATAATTACACTCAGGGTGATCTAGGGAAAAATATATTTAGGAAATAGCAATGCAATATTATTAAAAATGGTGATGTTGATATCAGGTCGACAAATGGATCAATATGAAAATTGAAAGAAGTTAGACATGATTCATATTTCAAGAGATATTTGATTTCTATGAATCATCTTTACAGGAAGAGTATTTGACTACTTTTGCGGAAAATGTGTAGACGGTGACTAAAGGTGCAATGTGAAGGCCCGAGCCAACATTAAATGCACCCTTTATCTAATCAATGAGATATCTAAATCCAATGGAATAATTGAAAAAAAAAATATGATGTTGATCTTTGGCATCACAAGCTTGGTCATATGAGTAAGAAAAATACAAAGTCTCTTCTTTATACAAATAGACATCATTGAATAAAGTTTATAAATTAAATTTTTGTGAATATTGATCTTTGACTTCACAAACTTGGTCATATGAGTAAGAAAAATACAAAGTCTCTTCTTTATACAAATAGACATCATTGAATAAAGTTTATAAATTAGATTTTTGTGAATATTGTGTTTATGACAAGCAAAAGAAAGTTAATTTTTTAAAAGTGTGTCAAAGTTAAAGTCTAAAAAGCTTGGAGTTAGTAAATATTGAAGTATGGGTCCTGCTTCAGTTCAGTCTATTGGTGGTTCTCTATATTTTGTCACTGTTATTAATGATCACACCACATGAAATAGCCAAAAGTTTACATCAAATCCATATCAGCCTTCAAATGAAATCAAAGTTGTATATTTCTACACCTTACAAATGCAACTTAATTTAATTTGAATTAGAATCTTGAGAATCATGCTACAACTAGAGTAGGAGGATTTGTAAGCAGTGCTTCAAAAGTTATTGGATGAAATGTGAAGTAAAAAATTGATCTTCGATGGTCATTATATTGTACGGACACACTGTCTAGACATGAGGTAGTTCTTGCCACCACTAATGAAGAACATTCACCAAGAATGAATTCAACAAATCCAATTTTGGAAGAGAGAAAAAAAAAATATTTTACACCATCGATCAATAAAACTAATTGCAAGATATGTGATTTCTGCAGATATGAAATTAACAATAGGATAAATAAACACGAGTGGCTGAGTTTTAAATAATGCTTCATGTAGGTTCACATTAAAAGAAAAAATACTTCACTTCGATCCATAAAACCTTTCAAATATATAAAATATGGTCAAAAATTTTGTTTGAAGGGTTTACCTCAATGAATTTATATAAAAATTTTATTACATTATAGTATGATATAAAACATATGTTATATTATAACACACCGACATATCTTAAATAACTAATATATATGTTTAGCTAGGCATGAAGGCACATTCAACTCTTTACTCTTTCAAGTTTAGGGTAGAGATGTTGGTAGCAGTTCTGATTGTGTGATGCCACAGCCATAGTTCATCATCTTCATGTAGATTCCGATCACGTGAGAGAAGAAGAAGAGGGGTATCATGCCTATTTTGTGACCATGCAAGTTCATATTCAAAGGCAAGTGCTAACGTCAAAGCTATATTAAGTGGGATGTCGGGTGGCTGCAAGTCTAAAGGATTTTATTTATTATTATTATTATTTATTTATTATAAAAATAAAAGGTTTGTTGTTTTAGTTTGTTTAACTTTCTATTTATGCTAATACATATTTTGTTGTTACCATGGATTGCAATAATAGTTTATCAATTTATTTTACTTTTTTGTGATGCAAATTTGTTTATAATTTTTAATGTCCTTTAAAAGTAAACATTATTTTAACATCCATGTAATGGATTTGAATCCTCTCCTATTGCACACAATGCAATTACCAATTTCAGTCACTCAATTAATTTTGGATGGTTGGGAATCTTTTAAAGGTCCTCCATGTTTCAAAAATGTCAATTAGAGATGCTAAAAGTGGTTTGAATGGCTCACATTGGTATGTTCAACTATTATCATAATTGAAATGAGTTCAAATCTTTCTCTCATGTAAGATCTTATAAGAAGAAAATTTGTTTTGAACTATCAAATTTAAATATTTTTAATATCATAAAAGAAAGCCTAGAGTTACATTACAATATATAATTTCCCTCCATAAATGTTTGGTTCATGCCCTTCTTCCTCTATGAAAGAGTTTGTAATCATCATTTTATCATCAATCTCTCGCCAATGGTGACAAATAATAACCTGAAGAAATATCTAACACCAATATTTTATTATCATCATCTACAACTTTATTCCTTAGATTTCAAACGGAGGTTAATATTTGGAATTCATTCGATTGCCTTAAATTTTGGTGAGTTCTTCTTTTTAATCATTTCTATTCTTAATTATGTTGTAACTAGTATTTTATTATGTATTATAAAGAGAACTGGCACTTGAAGAAAAGCTCAACTTGAAAATATGACACTTGAGTTGATGTGTCCAGAGAATGTGCAAAAAAAGTTAACATTTATTGAATATAATTTTTATGATGATTGACTTACTACTATACAGCAGTACAAAAATTTAGGCATTTACATAGATACCACCCAATCCTTATGTATTTACATATCTAACACCAATACCTTGATTTTTTACATGCCAACCACCTAAATCTTTCACATCACATAAAAAATATCACTATTTTAACTTTGAAAGAGTGAAATACACCATTTTCATGCCAAAGTAAAGTGACATTTATGTAAAAATTGAAGTTTAGTTGTTAGATATCTAAATACAAGATTCAAGCGGTATGCATGTATGCATGTAAATCTTCCAAAAATTTAAAACTTCGGCCTTTCAAATGCAGCACACTCAAAATATTTGCAACATAAAACTCTACAGTGAAACAACCCTGCCCTAAAGCTGCAGCCCTATCCTTCACCCATTATTAAATCCCGTATTCAAAACCACACCCTACACTTGCCATCTAGCCAAATCTAAGCAACGAGAACAGCCTCCATCAGTTAAAATGGCTGCAAATACAAGTCGACGCCATTGACATCTTGATTCTGGCGACCGCTGACGATATCGTCAACGATCCATGAAAAACCCCACACTCAGCAGAAAGATCCTTGAAAGAATAAACAAGAAAGATATATTAGGACGAAGGATTCGGAGATCTGACCTGAAGACCAGCTCGGGAAGATCGGGACACCGGCTTCTTCTTATCCTTGTCCTTGAGAACCGATGTTTTGCCCGCCGTGATGAGGCCCTTCGCACCCTTCCCAGACATATTTCCCGCGAACAAACGAGAAGTTTTCCTGCTGTCCTAGTAAAGTGCAGTAAGCTCCTTCCAGGAAGGAGAAGAAAGGGACGAGAAGATAGAGAGCGAAGCGAGGGGAAGCGAAACTTACAGGAGCTCTGCAGCCTGCTGGGCAAGTTTGCTTTTTTATTTACTGGATATAGATGATTGAGCGGCCTAGGGGGGTCGATGAGGTCGACCGGCCTTGAACTTTAAATTAGGCCGGTGTACATTTCGCCTACTCTGGTGTCAGTGAGTCAAGCCGGCTCGAGTTCGACTCGATAAATGTTTTATGAACTAAGCTCGATGAGCTAACAAGCCAAGTTCACTCATTAACTCGTGAGCGAGTTCGTTTTAAGAAAAAATATAAATAGAAAATATACTCAAAAAATATTAAATTGGACTACTTTATTTATTTTTGAAGTATTAGAAATATTTTAAAAATAATATTTTATATATTTTATTAAGTAATATTATTATTATTTTTCTCCTCTTTATTTGTTATATTTAACATTTTATTATAACTGATACGTCATCAATAACTTCTATTAGTCATCACAAATCTCAAGGCAAAACATAGATCTCGAGAAAACATTTTAAACAATAAATATTCAAATTTTGATAAAAAAGTAATCATTTGCTCTGATTTCGGCAAACTCATACTCAAACTGACTAACTTGATGAGACGGGCCCAATGGTACCAAAATGGATCCAATCTGAACCAAATTGAGCTCTGATCAAGCCATTAAACAACATTTCAAAGCTTTATGGATACATTTTGACTATCAAACGATGTCGAATTTGGCGAACCTATAGTCGAATCAAGTGTTTCGATAAAAAAGATTCCACAAGCCTAAGATCACTTAATTTCAACATCATTAAGGCACTCAAATGTTCATCAAATATTATCTGATCAAGTGAAGTCATGTGAGTCTTATGATCAAATTGATTTATATTCATGCATTAATTGCAATTTAAACTCTATAAATAGAGTCTCGCCCCTCTCATGAGGATGAGAGTTTGAGGCTTGAGAAAAAGCTTGAAGCTGTGAGGAGGTAAAGTCTAGTATCACTCATACTATCGTCGACCGCTGTCGATCGCCATTGAAAACTGTTGACAGTTGTCGATCGCATTCGATCACTTTTGACCTCCGTTAACAGCCACTTGTCAGCCGTCGTCGATCGCTATCAGTCGTCGCTCGTTCATTGGAACAAGTTCATTAACACGTTGACATTGTAATTCGAAAAACTCTATAACTCTTTCTCGCCCGTGGGACAAGAAGAACTTTGCAATCATCAACTTATAGTAGATTTTTACAACTAGACTAGACTCCTACTATTTTTTCCCTTGGCAGGTTCTCCACTTAAAAATTTATGGTATCTCTATTGGTTATTTTTTTTTATCTGAGTGTGCGTTGAATCTTCGCGCAACGCTAAGATGATAATCTATTACTCTATCCTAGTGAATGTTCTAGCACGCATCAGTTCGACACCGTATGTGAGAAATGAAGCACTGTTTGCCACTGTCTTCAACTCAGAGAAGCTGACCCCTACTTCATTTCCTAACGATGCACATTATCTAACTATGCGAATGAACCTCCTTTGCATTTTGAATATATTCTCTCGAGCATTCTTTGATGCACAGGGTTATCTTCCTGCATTCTATTCAGACATGAAGTCTCTCAATACCTCTAGGCTGAGCGACACCTTTCACTGCAATTTCAAAATATCATTAATGTTAACGTCCCGAGCACGATTATTGTGAGTTATTCATCCCACATTTTATTCAAATTAGAAGTTTTCGAGAATCGCTCCTAGACTGGGGGAACAATCTTCACTGCAAATAATATTTCCTCAGGGCCCCCTCATCGAACTAGAGTTCCTCTTCAACCAAATCAGGAATCTGATCTTTTCAAGATTCGATAAATATACCAACTATTTATTCTCATTTTTTTTATAAAAAGCATTAATATTTATTTTGGATCAAATTACTCATTGTACGACGTAATGTATTGCATTCATTTACTATCATTTAAAACCAACGTATTTGAAATGTGTTCAAACATGTTTTGAATTTGAACTTGGTACAAATCCATGATCAAACTCAGTCTAAACACATATTCGAACATGAGTCAAATTGAGCTTCAAACAAATATTCAAACTATCTCTGATTGCTGAATGCTTGTGAGTTATAGTCATGAAATCCTCTTCTCCTCCACATGACATGCTTTCATTGGCGGCACCCCCAACAAGTTTTTGTCATGAATTACTCTCTCCTTCACATGCCGCTTGGCTTGTTAGACATATTTTCTCAATAAGCTCCATTAATAATAATAAAAAAAACACTCTCTTTTACGAAAAAATATTGCATTCGGAGTTCAGGCACAAACCTACGTCCGGACAACAACTATGTCTGGACAACGGACGCGATACACCAAACAGAGAGGAAGAAAAAAAAAACACCCCCCAGATGTATCGCGTCCGTTGTCCGGATGTAACTTACGTCCAAACTCCAGACTTAATATTTTTTCCTCTTTTACACCGCGACAATCATGTTGGCGCTCACCATAGCGTACCAATAGCGCAATCAACTCCTCATAAATATGCCACTAATCCCATCACATGCCCCCACTTCTCTCCAGTCTAGCTAGGTGCATTTTCAGGTTCCAACCAAATTAGAATGTAAGTTTAAACTCTGTTCAAGGTTTGAATAGTTCAATCTAGACATGTTTGCTACAAACTTCAATAAATAATATACATGCAAAAGATGGAATTTTTTTTAATTTGAGATAAACTTTTGGATATAATCATTCTAGAAAATAAAGAGATGGCATGCTTCAAAATTTTTGGCTTTTATTATGAGAAATATAAAATTAAAATGAGGGACTCGCATATCCAAAATCTAATTTCTTTATTTACTCTTATAACACAAGCTTTTAATTAACTAAATTTGTATTCGCCTCATTAAAAAAATATCATTGTTCGTGTTTGACTCTATAATATATGAGCTCAAAAAAGTTATTTGTGTTTGACTCGTTTGCTCAGAGAGCTGAACAAGAGTTGTTTGTGAACAACAAACCATTTTTTACATCCTTAGTCTTGCAGTCGTAGGATGTTAAAGGTTTCGTAGAGATTTAAATCTTATTAATTATATTAAAATTTTCATTTAAATATAATTTAATATATTTTTATTCAACTTTTTGAATCAATAATTTTAATTGATTATACTTCTTTATAAGCTTGTAGTCATTTAAATTATTTAAGAATAATGCTTTTAATTATTTCTAGCCAAAATGAGGCAAACACGAACGAATAATTTTTTGTTTCTATTTGGCTCGTTTAAATATCAAACGAATAAGTTTTGTTCTTGTTTGACTCGTTTATATGTCGAGCACAAAATAATTATTTGTATTCAATTTATTCGTTTAGTGAACAAATTGAATGTGTGCAACTTAATGAGGTGAGCACAAATTGAAGTGTCTTGACAGCCCATTGATACATACATAAATATATAAATATATATATATATATATATATATATATATATATATATATATATATATATATAAACCTCAAATTTCCAAAATTAAACTTTCTTAATAAATCAATAGAAAGATATTTTCCTGACTGACACAATAAATATATATATGCGGCGCCAAAATCGTGACGCCTAAACCTGAACTCCACGAACTCACAATGTCTCTAACCTCCCTCGCCGGTTCCTCAACGAACCGGCGGCCGAAAGCTTTCGCTATCCGTTCCTTCCCCGCCCTCTGCGGTCCGGCAGCCACAGCTAAACCGCCGGCGGCGGCAGGCGGAAACCTTACCGATGATCGAAAGGCTCTACTGAGTCCCCTCGTCGCTCCTCCTCGGGAACCCACTTCCTGCGGCCCTGTAAGCGAATTTCTTTCTTATCGTGGAAGAATCTTCAAGCCACCTATTGCGTTCGCCATACGCAAATTTCCCAAGGGCTGCGGTCCCCTTACTGTTTGCATCCCCAAACCCTCGGATGTGGCTTCGATAGGGGATGATAAGGATTCGGAGAAGTCTGATCGGAAGAGTTCTCAGATACCTAAACTTTCTGAGGCGATGATTAGGGTTGAAGAGATGGAGAAGAAATTGAACGATGTTGTGAGGGGGATTCATGAGGAAAGGAGTTGTTCGGGAAATAGTTTGGAGAGTGATTTAGTTGGGAAATCACTGGGTGGTAATGATGGAGAGAAGGCTAATAGGAAGAGGTCTGTTTTGCCTGATTTTGTTAGAGATGGCAAGGGGTTCTGTAGGGCTGAAGGATCCGAGTCTGAGAACAGGATCGAAACAATGGAAGAGGGATTGACTGAAGTTGTGAGCAGAACTTCTAAAAAACCTGTAGTTGAGAAATCTTTGGGTGAGAAGGATGGAGAGAAGCCTGATAGGAAAAGTTCTCTTACACCTGACTTTGTTAAAGATGACGAAAGTTTCCATAGCCCTGAAAGGTCGGAGTCTAAGAAAGTGGTTGAAGACACGAAGAAGAAATTGAATAATGCTGTGAGAAAAATTTCGAAGGAAGGAGATGTTTTAGGAAATATTTTGGTGGATGATGTGGGTGGGAGACCTTTGGGGGAGAAGGATGGCAAGAAGTCTAATAGAAAGCGTTCTCTAATGCCTGATTCAGCGGCAAAAGTTGGAAGCGAAGGAGGCCAGTCATTTGAAGTTCGGGGTGATAGGTTGATTGTGCTAGCTTTGATGGCTGCTGAAAGGTGCCCATGGATGCAGGGAAAGAGGAAAGGTTCCGTTGGTTTGCAATCTAGACAGAAGAAACCCAGAAGCGGTAATTATGATACTGATTTTCAATATCATCTTCTTAATTGAATTGCTGGCGATTTTCAAATTTAAACCTTTTTTTTTCTTCCTATCTATCCTTTATGGTTGTTCTATTACTGTGTGGTTAAATACCTTTCAGTCTGGAACAACTGTACTAGTATGTTTCAGTTGCACTTGATAGACATGCTAATTCTATGCAAATCGACAGTTATGGTTTGATCTTCCAATCTTCTTCTTCTCCATTAACTTGGACGCCTTGCAATATCTAAATGACTTACATTTGTAATTATTGAAGAATACCTTCTGTATGTTCTAGCAAGCACATTTTAGTTTGAGGCAATGTAAACTGTGGAAATGGAGATTTTTATATCTAGTAATGAAGTCTTTTAATCCTGATCATTATTTGGTTAATTCTTACCTGACCTGTTTTACAGATTTTGATGTTTGGGTTAAAATTGTGTGTTCTGGCCTCTAGTACAACAACTTGCTTTAGTAGAACTGCTAGAATAACTAACAAAGAAGGTTGACTTTTCTGACTTCCGTAATTTGACTTTAGTATTAAGAAACACATAGTTTGCATGCATTATCCAATATATATATATATATATATATATATATATATATATATATTTATTTATTTATTTATTTATTTTTCATCATCAAATTGTGATTAAGATGCGTTCTTGCTACTTTTTTTATATTAAGACGTGCCACTTTTCTGCCCTAAAATGCATTCTTAGTTGCTGTCCTAGCATTTTATAATTAGCTGCACTAGATGAATGCTATCCTCTAATCTTCAGTATGCTATGCTAACAAGTTCAAGAGAACCATATTATTTCCCGGGTTTGATATGCAGAATGGGGAGTTTGGAAAGTGCATTGTAACCTATTGTGAGCGCATGCTAAGTTCAGATTTACAGTAATATATAAAAAACTACAAAACACTTAAAGAAAGTTGAGAAATTCATCTATCTAATATTTGTTTGTTGTCAATTGATAGCTCAGGTTTCTTGCTCAGGTAATGTTATTTAAAATTCAGAGGAGAAAATCGGTCTGCAAAATCATATGAATTTTCGTTGATTATGTGGATATATACAAATTGAAATATAGAAGGCTGGCTTGCTCTATTTAAATATTTGAAATTCACTTGCAATTTGGTAAATTTCTGCTGCAATTGAGGGGCACAACAATTCTAATTATATATCTAAGTTAGATGAGATAAAACGCACTAGTGGCTAAATGCTTATTCTCCATAGCTGTGCAATTTCTTAGCAATATTTTGGCAAGTTTTAATTATTTGTTAAAAAAGGAAGATGTCGAGGGGCCACCATCATTTTGGTTGACTATGGAGTCCATTTTATTAAGAATGGTATAGTTGGTTTGATGAATGTCATGGATATTTATTGGCTGATTTTTCTTGTGAAAATGCTTGTTCCATTTGTGTATATCCATTGTGGTCGCAATGTTGCAAGAGCTATGGCAACAAATCATAATTAACAGCAAAATGCTTATTTAAATTATTCAGGGTCAGTTGTTTGAATACTCATTTTCTTTTTGCTCTGACTAAGTTTTGCCAAGGGTTTAAACATATTCTTTTCAAATCATTTTGGACAACTTTTGTCAAGTTGCCTTATGCCTTTTTCTTTCCTTTTTAGTTTTTAAACATTAATTTTATTTGCTTTTTTAATGGGTGTATTTTTTACTCTTTATTTTTACATATAAAACTACTTGAGTCTATTTACAAGTACCTTATCTCTAATATATATCACTTTAATTAACCTTCTAATCATTTAAAAAATTTTACTTTTTTGTTTTTTCATGCTTTCATGTTAATATTCTCATTTTCATAACACTCAATTTTAGCTATAAACTATTTTTTAGTTGCCTAATGGTCAATTTTATACAATAGTTGACCAAATTGGAATTTAATAAAATTAGCTTTTAAGTTTATATATTATTCTTTTATTTTATAATATTCACAAGGCATTTAATTTTTTTAATCGCAAAACTTATAAAAGTTTCATTTTCATCTGTGTTTTTCTTTTGTAAAATAATTTACAATATTTATCTGTAGCACGCTTACTTTATCTTCTAATAATAATGATTAATAATTGTTAATATCATATATATTACAATTGCATATCATATATATGCTCTACTAAATCTGAGATTTCGATCTATTAAATATCTTCTTCTTTATTCAAATTTTTTATTTTTTTAGCGTGTCTTTCTAATTAGAATTATGTAACACATATACCAAGACATCTCATTCTGAATATTTTTTATATGCTTTACAATTGAATCAAATTGTATGGACTCAATATTAATCATTGATGTGATCTTACTGTGATTAAAACTTTTTTGATCACTTCATTACTAATTTTAATACTAGTTAATGCTCCTTCATATGCATCTTTACTAACTTTAATGTATTTTTTGCACAGACATTTTTTTTATAATATATGCCAAATTAATCTTCGTGTTACTTAATTTTATGTTTTATAAATGTTAATAAAAATTATTTGAAATCTTTTCCTCCTTTCTTATTCTTTTCAATTAACTGTCTTAACACAAGATATCACTTCCATAATAAATATTGGCATGAAACCAAATTAATTCTTATATATTGACGTAAGTTTTTCTTAGTGTTAATTTTCATTATTTTCTTTATATCTTCATTGTGTATTTATAAATTTGATTCCTCTATAATCACTACATCCTCAAATGCTTCTTCTCTAATAATTTGAGATTCTCTTAGCCTTTAAAATGTGATTGACAGATTTGTTAACCAAACAATTGTAACATTCCAATAATTCTTCAAATCTCTATAGATATTTATGTGGGTCTAAAATTTATCTTTATGTGACTTCTTTATAGCTAATTTTACTTCACTTATTTAGATCAATCAACAATTAACTATTTTTCTATCATGGCCTTTGAAAATGTTTTCTTCTTCAAAACTATTATTTAATAACTTCTCAATTTACTATTTTTGTCCTCTGGTAATGCCTTCATCTTTAGCAAAGTTCTTATTATTTTTAATTCTAATGCTTTTAACTTGTTCAATGTCTTTAGATCTATTTTATAATGCTTTAACTATGCTATAATTATCATTTTTTTTTTCTTTAATGGTATCTGGCCTGTTATATAAATTATTAAATTCTATAGTTTATATTCTTGCTATCATTTTGCGAACTTCAAGCTTTCTAATTTTAATTATATAGCCAAGTAGTGTTTATCACCCTCTAATTTCTCTTAATATGAATCTTCACTTCATTACCAAGTTCCCTTACTAGCATAAAATGTGTTTCTAAACTCACTTGGATGTTTACAACAGTCTTCTTAATAGAACTAGCCCTATTATCCCACTCTAGGTTTAGGCTAATCAAAATTTTCTAGATTATCTCTTAATAATTTCACATGAAGGATTAAGAAATTCTTACATTAGAGCAATTGTTTTTTGTACTCCTAAAATATATATCTATGACTAATATTCAATATTGTAGACTAAGCATCACCTTACAATCTTTGCAAAAATATTTTTTTTCGTCTAAGTTGAAAGAAGTATATATGTGATTTCAGTGCAATTAAATATCCTTCTTATTTCCTTAAATATTTATCCACTATTGCAATATTATATGCACTACAAAATCAAGCATAAGCTCTCCCATTTTATTTCTATCATACCAAACCAATCATGAATTCTCTCCTAAACCATACCATTAAAACTTGCACGTCCATTTAAGCTGTCTCCAATAAATGTTAACATTTATCTTTTAAGTTTTTAATTGCTACTATCCCAATCATATTTCTATAGTTTATTTTTTTCAACATACAATACTTTTGAACTTATCCAATGTAATTGAAAAATTTTCCCTTTTTATTTAGTTTCTTAAAAATTAATAATATTTAAAATTTTTTTATCATCATAGTCCTCAGTTCTTGTCCTCTCTTCTAAATTTCCTGAAATCCATATTGCAAATTTAATTTTTGTTTTAAACCTGGTGAACCCCCTGGCTTTCTTTCAAATACAATTGGATTAAGGTTGTGGTGCGTCACTTGTGGGTGACATTCTCCATGACATTTTCTATTTTGACCTCAGTCGTGTTATGTTGAGACGCATAATCTATGCCTAATGCCCAAATAAACTTTTGTCTATTACTCACAATTGAGTTAGCACATTACTTCTTGTAACAACACCTAGCACTATCAGAATTCAAAATTTGATTCATTCTTCGTTAATTTGGCCCAAGTGTTAATAGCTACAATGGAAAAAAAAAAGGTTAACTAATGGTAATGCTTTATAAGGTCCTGTTTTGGATGCTTTATAATGACATCTATATGAATTTGGAGGTGGGACTATTTCCTTTCCTATGAGATTTAGAAATATTTTAAAGCCACCATTAACTCGAGGTTGTTTAAATGCTAAAATACTGTCTCTATCCATTGAGCTGAGAATAATTGTTTAGAGGAGTAATAATTTTTATTTCATTTAGAATGAATAAGCTTCATAGAAAAATATTTTATTTTTATTCCACTGCTACTTTATCTGGTCTTCTTTTGGCCTTTAGCATGTTAAATTAACTCAATGCATTTGGCACGCCAAATCAATATCAAGATTAATGCTTTGTATGCAGAGGTTGTACACACGTAGATCCATAACCCTTCTTGGCTTGTGAATTTTGTTGGCAAGGTTCTATTTGTAATATAGTGATTTCGGTCAATTATAATTGTTGATTTGTGTTATTGTGTTAATCTTCATCATTGTTTTGTATGCGCTGGATCTGGGTAGCACAATGTTTTTGGTCTGGCTTCACTTCGGTCCCTCTGTTTTGCAAAACTTATTTGTAGTTTGATTTGACCATACAGTTGTAATTCTTTGAGATCCATTGTTCTCTTATTGCTAAGAGATTATTTGATGGTTTTGCTATACTTTTTTTTACTGAAAATGCATCTTGCCTCTGCTTGTTTCTAGTGTTGAAGGATGCTCTTTTCTCAGAGTAATTTGCTGAGTATATTACTTATTTGTCTTCCTTTAAATTTGTGGAGATGCAGGTTGAATTTTCTGTGGTTTGATTGAAGACTGATAATGGAAAGATAATAGCTGAAGAGGAGAAGGTTGAACAAAATAATTTCTAAGGAAACATTTATTGCATATCTTGTTTTGCATTTGATCAATTTTATTCTTTATTACCCATGGTTTTATGTAATTTGTTGATTTTTATTTATTTTGGTATATCTAATAATGGATTGTTAAAGATGAGGGGATACATCTAATTTATTGATTTTAGCCAAGATTTTTAGAATTTGTCTCAATGCTTAAATTATTGAAATTCTATTAATGCTCATCTAAAAGATGGTATATTTATGATATTGATGTCATCAGATAATTCTTTATATATATATATATTTAAAAAAATGAAATGTCTGAAAATAAATATTGCTGGTGTTGAAAAAATAAAATAAAATAGAATAAAATTTCAGTTAGGATAGTGAAATGGAAATTAATATTAAAAATTTGCCTCTTGCTCCACAATGAGTCCTCAACATAATTTGCTGGCTTACTAATTCAATGAATGTCATTGCCTATTTTGATTGGTTTTTCAGAGAAATTAAACCCTCTAATAGTTTTGTGCAATTATTTTTAAAGAATTGTAGCATTATGCAATAAAATATGAATAGTAGATGCTGAATATTTAAGGATTTGTAAAGAGTAATCAATGACCATTAGACATGCATAACAATTTATAGCATATATGAAGATTTGTGTTCCAATGAAAGAAGTACAAATCCTCTTGCATGTTTAATGGTCTTTAAGGTTGTGAGAAACTCCAAATTATAAGAATATGTCCTTACATCCTCCTCATGTTGACCCTGAGATAAAATATTTATAATTATAAAAAAAGTATAAAAATTTAATTGATAAATTATTTTAAACATGTGTGACATTGTTGCATACTAGAGTATAGTGTTGATAAAGAGAAGAGTTATTGGGTTAGCTTCGAATTATGATTTTCCACATAGTAAGAAAAGATAAATATAATAAGGAGAGAAATTTTTGAAGTAGAAAACTCAAGAAGGTGAAACATCATTTGTTCTGACTCAGTTAAATAGTTTCACTAAAAATTTGAGACTGCAAAAGATAGTCCTCTCCAAAATTTAAGATGCAATTACAGAGTAATAAGACTTTAACTGGAGGAGTGTATTATGGTAAGAGTTCATAGGTGTTGAGATTGAAAGAAAGAATTAAATGACAAAGGATATGGATTAATGGCAAACATAAAAATAAAATAAAATAATGAAAAGAATCAAGTGATGGAAGCTATTATGTGATGATAAACCTTGAAAATAAGGGAGGTTGGATGATGATAAATATTGATTGATAATATATGTTGGGCAATGTTAGATTTTTAACCAACAAAGAACATGAAGAAATGTAAACTTTAGATGATAAAGGGTAGTTACTAAAGTTATCCTCACGAATGAGGGGAGATCACAACCAAGAAAATGATGAAAAAAGAAGCGGGGTGGTAAAGCCTAAAAGGGACTAGCTGGAACTTTGTATGGTGATTAGAGTTATACATGCCACCAAGAAAGCAACATTCAAAGGACACCATGAAAGCAACATTCAAAGGATGGTGTATACATGACATAGAAGGAAAAAAAAGGAAGACCTGAAGAGGTGATAAGAGGAAGTGTGCACAAAAAAAGTCAAGGACAATATGACCAAAAAATGAGCTACTTTAGGGGAACTATTTTAATTCTTTTTTTTTAGTTGAAGTTCGTAGTATTCCTTTTCTATCTAATAATATAGTTGTAATTAAGTTTCTCTTAAATATTGATGTTTTCACCATTAATGGAACGATAAATGTAGGCGATCCAATTAAGCTATTGTTGAAACCTTTGGTGTGCTATACGTTAGAATTGGTTGAGTTTCCTTTTTGTTTTTTATTTTATTTTGCAATATACTACTGTTAAATATATTACCCTCTAATAAAACAAATGGATGGAAGGGGTATTTTAAGCTCTCTCTACAAATTGCTAATTCGTATACTCCTTACTGTAACCTATGCTCAATAAGTGTTGCTTATTAACATCTTATTTGACACATTATATGATAATTTTCATATTGAATACTACTTCCAATGTGGAATAAAGGAGCCATGACAAGAGATTCTTAACAACAAGATTTTGATTCTCCCACTACAAGTAAACCTTCAAAAAGTAAAGCATCAGCCATGAGTGCTTGGATATCAATCTAGATGAGATTCGCCTTAGATCATCAATCTTACTAAATTTATCAAGGATTACATTCAAAACTGTGGATCAATAATACACTTTTGAAATCCTTATGTTTAAAAATCTCATCTTTAACATTATTAGGTTTCAAATATTAATTAATAATTTTGAGAATGCTACTAATAGATTGTTGTCAGCATCACTTTTTGATATTGTATGTGTGGGATGTTCACTTGAATGTTGCACCACTGTGTTCACTGTTCAGCCTCTTGTAGTTTAAGACGTTCATTTAAACCTCTTGGTACATGCCTCGAGCAGGAATCAAGATTAGTACCAATTCAGCCCTTCTGGGAGAACTCACTGTTGAAGTGATGATAATTCCTATAAATGATATACTTGATGCTCATTTTAAATACTTAAAGACCATATTTCATCTATTGAGAGCCTTTTTGGTTCGAATAGATCGTAAAACCTTTTGGACTGGCACCCCAATAGGCATAAGAAGCAAAGACCCGATGTGACCACTAACATGATCATATAATGTGCTTATTTATAGTCTTGATTTTGCCTTTTAGTATGTTTATATCATGTTTTTGGACTGTATTTTGTGTTGAAATGCAGACAACATGTGCAAGAAGCAAATTAGGATTCAAAAATATGAGAAATGAACAAGGGAGTAACGAGAAGGGAGAATGCCAGAAGTAGATCAACAACAGAAGAAGTTGTGAGGTGTGAGAATGTGATAGATAATTGCTTGTATTTAGATCTGTTCTCAATTGTGCAGAAGAGAGAATCGTTTTTTTTTAGTTTACCTTGTGGATTGTAATATTTTACTTTCAAGATCTGCATTTAATTTTTCTTTTAATGTTTGTTTGTGTGTTTAAGCATGAGTAGAGAGTAATCCTCTTTTTCTCACTTGGAATGGTGAAGTAAGATTGACGAGTGTGAAATTTTTTATTCGGCTTTGAACAAATTTGTTTCCAGTGATGTTTAAATTTTCAATCTTCCTTTACATTTAATTTGGTCATATGAGTTGTTAAAACTTGTTTTGAATTATGAATCTCGGAAGGGATAGTAATGGAACCAACTAAGTTAATCGCATTAGCCTATGAGAATAGGAATATAGCGTGTAGGATGATGCAAATGTAAGGGGGAATATTTTGATTGGGTTAGAAGTAGGCTTTATGGAAGTAAACTTATTGTTTAGCCAAATTTTTTATTTTTTGATGGTGTGATAGAAGCCCCCCACAACAATGACCATCAATGTTATTCGAAGCTTTCTACTAGAGATGATTTTATTTTAGAAGTTTTTTCTTCTAATCAATAAGCACTCAGGCCATACATAATTTGTTGATTTGAAATATATAGAACCCACTTATTTCTAATTGTGGGTTGAGTGATAAGCTCATCAAAAGAAGTTGAAACTTATTAGGATTTAAGGAAGTTAACTTGGATAAACTTTCTTGTAAGAGAAGCCTTCATCTTAATAGGGGTCATAATCATATGAAGATTTGTGTTAAAACACTTAAATTCACAAGGTCTTTATCTCTAAATATTGAATGAAGAAATTATTACATACGAGCTGCGTGTGCTCTCCAATCATAGTCATCCCTTTTAATTTTCTTTCTTAAAAGAAATTAATAAAAGTGGAACCCACTGTTATACAGACTTTATTTGGATGAGTTGATGGATGACTGTGATCAGGGAGCATAAATAGCTCTGTATGCAATAATTTTTCTAATAGATGAATGTAATATTTTTAACTTACAAAAAAATTAAAAAGATACTTAATAACCTCACACAAATATGTATTTTATAAATCATGAGTGGGATGGTGTAGCTTAGAATATCAAGCTCAATAATGCACCCCTTCCCTTCTTTTGACTTAGGAAAAAAGAACCATAAAAGGTGTATAAAATAGAATATGAAGCAGGAGATAATTTATTTTATTGGCGAACCTCATGATAGCTTAGCCGTGACAAAGAACAAATATGCGAACATCAAGCCTACGTAAAAATAAAAAACTAAAAAGTAGAAGGAAAGAAGAATATAGGCATGGGCTTCTCCATCGTCTTCCCAATTGCCCACTCCAAAAAAGGAAAACTGTTCCC
>NEWO01000002.1:5669122-5695666 GCA_003013225.1 Phalaenopsis aphrodite | reverse complement strand
TATATATATATATATATATATATATATATATATATATATATATATATATATATATATATATATATATATATATATATATATATATATCTGGCGCACAATATATAATTACAAAATTACCCCAGTACCGTACCGCGGGACTTATTTGCAACCCTAAGGTAGTTTGTACTCTTTTTATGAATTGAAAAAAAAACCGTTGCTCTGCTCCCTAGGACGAAGGCATATTTGTCGAATCTCATTAAATCTATGACCTTCTTTCTGGGTTTATGTCGATTCTTACGTTTCTTTGCCCTAAAATTCTCAACAATTATAGATGCGAGAATAAAAAAAATATCATTTTAAGTGGGTAACTATTTAGTTAGTAAAGCCTAAACAACATTCATATATCATTTTAAAAAAGGGTTAATACTAAAAATCTTTTTAATTATATATATATAATCTAAATCTTATTTACTTATATTACAACTAATTAATAACCATCCTCCCGTAAAATTATATTATCATTGTTATCAACTCCCAGGGAGAGAAAAAATTCCACTTAAAGTTTCGCATGCCACCTCAGAGAGAGGAAAAAATTATTCTATTTGGAGTCTGAATGCATCCGGACTTCAAGTACAATAATATTATACACTAAGTACGGATGAACTCGGACTACACACATATTATTCTCTCATTGGGTAGGGCGTAATCATCTTCCGCTTGGAGAATCCTCTCGAGGCATCAGAAGGCGTCAGCGGGTGCTGCTGGCAAGGTCAAGTGCGTGAGCATGAGTAAAAGGTATAGGAAGATAGATAGATAACTGAGTTTCAATTTGCTTTCTTTTACTTTATAATTTTTGTACCTTGTTTAATATAATCTTTGCACCAGGATTAATGTTCTCTTCCTTCCCCTTTCATCCCCCTCTCTCATGTCCATTGCTCAACACGTCTATATTGTTACTCATGAGGTCCAAGGAGCTTAATCAAGAGAGAGGTAATGATGCCCTAAATAGTTATTCTCCCCTTCCCTATCACCTTTGGCTTACAATATTGATTTCATTTTTTTTTCTTTGTTTTCCAGCTTAAATCTCCCACAAAAGAGGGTTTACCTACATGACTCTATTGCCTATATGTGATGGCCATAGTTCTCACATTATAATTAGTTGGATTTCAAAGTTGCTGACATATTCTTATTCTGGCAAATTAGCTAATGAATAACATCATGATGTTTTAGGTTGATGCCTTTGGTCATATACTTCTTATTTGGTCAAAATTTTCGTTGTATATTTTTTTAGTATTTTATTTATGCAAGCAAATGTTTAACTTATAGATTTTATCTTAGCCTTTAAGTTATCAAAGAAGTTTTGATTGATATGTAAGGACTAAATTTTGGCACAATTGTAGGACAAGTTTTTTGTCACCATAATCGTAATCATATACTCATTGATTTTACATAAAGTATTTAAACATTAAGGAATACAACAAATAAAATCTGAGAGGTTTTAGTAAAATAAGAAGTTATTGTTACTTTAAGCTATATTTTTTGCAATTGTCAATGAAGAAGCTATCATGGCATTTAGAACATTATGCTCACATTTCAAAATTTATACTCAACATTTAAACAAAAAAGCTAGAAATGTGTATGTGTGGTATAGTCAAGAAATTTGAATTAATACTTAAATAGAATCAAACATTGTTTTAAACATTTTAAAGAGAATTTTATGTATAATAATGCTATCTGATGAAGGTGGTGATTTTATTTTTCAATGATCTATTTCTCCAATGTTAGTAGAATGATCCTTCTAAGTTTTGTAACTTTTAAATGAAATCAGTTCTTATTACTTGTAATTCAAGTATAAATCTGCCAACTATTCTTTTTAAAGTTACAATCAAATCATAATTTGCTACTAGATTATAGGTAAAATGAGTTCAAATCCCTCAACTACATCAATGAATGGTCGAGGTTGTAAAATATATTGTCATTACAATTTATAATGTAAATTATTCGCTTTTATAAAGGTGACAATTGTGAAGGATGATTCTATAAGTGTCCTCGATATAAATCCGACGATAATTAATACAATTTCTCATGTGAATGATCAAAATAGATCGACAAATATTTGACATGAATAAGCAGAGAAGAGCAGCATTTGGGAATGTGGATTATAGAGATGTCAACTCCAACAAATTTGGCCTCTGGTAGCTTGAAATTATGTTGGCAATTCTAGTTGTAATGCTAGTGATGGTGGTGGCTTCCTTCAAGGAATTGTTTCGTGAAGATGTGTTATGAAAGATAATCATTTGCAATCCAAAACTATTTATTAATGTCAATGTTATGTTTCGATACTTAAACTTCTTTTTACATGCAACATTTAATTTTGGAATATGAATTTTCTGTAGCTATTACTTTGTCGTAAAATTGCATTCTATTCTAAATTAATCCATGTGAATTTTACTTGAACGATATTTATTAGAAACGTCAAGTTGGTTATGTTACTTGATTGTGAATAATCAACATTAATGACATTACAATAATGGAGTTGCTTTTAACTGCAATAGTGTGGCTAACTTGGTTGAGTAAATATTGCATGTGATGCACGTATATGCGAACAACGGTCCAGATGCACATAAAAAATATATGTATTAACTTTTTTTTTGGGTTAATTTAGCTCTTCTGGACTGTTGTCCGCATACACGTGCACTGCAGGCAATATTTCTTCGCTAGGCAGCCACATCATCATTATTTGAGTAAAAACCACCCAAGCCCAAACGCAAAAGCAATTTAAACACAAGTTCAACAATGAAGTTAATTTCACGGCTCAAACCAGTTATCCCACGAGCAGAAGAGTAGAACAACTCAATAAGTTTCATATAATATTAAATAAAGTCAAGAAACCAAAATAAATTGTTGTATAGTTCATTAATGTGCATCTTTTTAACAGGCACTTATAATCAAATTATTTTGAAAAGTTGTTAAAGTTGCCTCTATGTTAGAACCTAAGACTAACTAGTTTTGAGCTATGAAATTAACTTCATTATTGAACCTATCTTATATGAGATTTTCCAATAAAAAAAAAATCTCTCCTCAAATAACAACTATTGCGCTTATCATTACCACTCAAATACTATCAAATACTAAACACAGTATATATTAACCATTATTGTAACAATTTTTCATGAGCTAATCTCATGAGAAACATCTCTATTATATCAATCAATCTTTACACTACAATGCACTTCCAAAGTGTTTCAAAACACATGCAAACACTGTTATGAAATTCTCCCATCATTTTTAGACACAATACTTTTAGAGGTAACACTTTCGGTATAATGGATACATTGAACAAAGAACTAATCCCACTCTCATTATAACAGTAAAATACATAGACTCGATTAACCTGCCAAAAAGCAAAGACCTCCCCCAGTTGCGTAAACATTTGAGCCAGCTGTCCATCTGATATATGTATTAATATTCAAACATGATAGCATGGATGGGATTAAGGAGCAAGGTGATTGTTGGGCTTCAGTTCAAAGAAGTGGAGAGTGAGGGAGAGGGAAGAGAGGTATATTATTACTTTATTAGTTTTCTCTTTCATTTTTTAACTGATGACTGATTGGTTGGCTTTGGAGGTGAAAATGGGCAATGAAAACAGAGGCACTGGAATGGGCAGCCAAAGGCTAATTAATTTTAACAATATAATTTATAATATATATATACTTTTGGCATTAATATCCCTTTATAATTTGTTTGCATTTATGTATTTAAAACTTATATTGTGGCTTGGAATTTTGTTTCTATACTTAACGCATGAAGATCTGATAATATGGGTGAACTTTCTAGACAAATTTAATGTTTCTCATGCTTGTACAATTTATTTTACGATAAGATTTCATTTGCACAACTTTGATGACAAAAAATATGATTTGATTCTAATTCTCTACTTTCAATCTTGTCATTTTCATCATGCTTGCTTTTTTTTATCATAAAAGTCCCCTTCTTAGGCAATTTTAGCGCTCATGCAATTCATCTTTCTAATGGAGGTCATCTTAATTATGAAAACTCAAGAAGAGAGGAAAACAATTCAATAGCAGAGAATGGATCAATGCTTTTTATTAAGCCCGAAAAACATATAGTTTTTCCATACTGTTTACATTACAACTCTTCTATATATATAAACATACTAATAACCTGATTGTAAATTACATATCAGGGTAGAATGGTAAATACGTACAAACATTACAAGGGTTAAATGCAATTGATTTGAATTCAAAGCTTGCCCTAAATTTAGATGATATATTCTTCTAGTGGTGCAGGGCACTTGGGAGTTTGGGATGGTTAAAGAGAAGTCCAAGCTGAGGAACATCTCATGGGTCGGTTTATCCCCCTCTTCAAGATGATGATTAGAGGAACATGTCATCAACTTGGTGGTTAGAGTTTGATGTCAAAATGTTGGTAGAGACTTTGTGAGAATAATTGCTAGTTAATCTTTAGTCATGATGTATTGTAGAGCTATATTTTTTTCAGTTTGAGATGATTTCTTATGTAGTGATAGTCCACATATATGTGCATTGTAAGAGTGTGAAACACCGGGTTGTGAGCTAGAGCAATGTTCGATGTGTTGTTACTGTAGATCATTGTTGGAGGTGTTTTCTTCTTGTTAAGTACAAGGAGAAACTTTCTTGGCCAGAGAATCTCGGTTGTTATAGTTGCAAGTGCTCAATATTCTTCGTCAGTGGAGGATCTAGCGACATTTAGTTGTTTATTATATCACCATAATATCAATTTTGGCTCAAGATAAATATTGAAACCTGCAATTGATATTCATTTAATCGTTAGTATTATCCCAATTTATATTTGTATGGCTTAATTGAATGTTTTAGGTCTAATAATTATGGTATTGTGTAAAGGATTAAAGCCCTTTGTAGGCTTGAATTTCCTATTTGATGAAATTTGATTATATGATGAGTTTTTTGTTCAAGTTGTGGTGGTGTTTTTTAGAAGTCAGTGTTTTGGGTATTTATCTCTACTATGTGATGATGCATTTCAATGTTATTATGTGTGTGAGTATGTATCACTGGTATGTGATCATATGAACTAAAAAAATATGGGGTATATGAGAATTGAATTGCTTGTTTTGTTGCATCTGTGAAGCTAAGATGAGAGCTTTAGCAGTTATTAATTATGAGGGTGGTAGCTATGAAGTATCTGGTTTGACGGGTATGAGAGATGTGGAAAATTTGTTAGGGAAGCTATACTCAAGGAAAGCTACATGTCTAGATATAATAACTTTATTTTTTCAAATGCCTAAACACTTATAACATTTATGTTGTTGACTACAGATCTGTTTGATGCAGCTACAACTGTTTGAAGAAGCAACTGTGAAACTGCTGAAGAAGAAATTATTTTTCAAAAAGATGGGGTGGCTATTTTTTAAAAAAAGTCAAACAATAGCTTTCTAGCAGTCACCACATGTAGCTAGGTATGGTGAGAAAACACAACTTTTAATTGCAGCTTTTTGAGAACGAAGGCAAAAAATAATTTTACCAAATAGAAAAAATTGCAATTCGGCACCATACCGTTGATGCACCGCCATTCCAAACGCACCCTACACCTAAAAAGAATGCGTAGAGGTACCTTAAGATTGAATTTATTGTGGGTGTGGTATTGTTGCCATGAGAAATAATCACATACAAATGTACTAGTGTGGTGATATTCATGTTTTGTTTTGAATAAAAGTTGAAAGGGTATGTTTTATAAGTTTTGGGAGAGGGAAGTCTATTGATAGGATAGGTTGTTGCATGTACAACATCCATCCAAAAAATATGTAGTAATTTTGCAATATTAATTAAGGTTCTACAATGTGTATGCTTTTCCTCTCATCAACTCCATATTATTCAGATGTATGAGGGCAGCTAAGTTGTTGTTGGATACCATGTGTTTGCAACTATATTTGTAGGTGAGTTGACATGCATTCTCCTCTCCCATCTGATGTTAAATATTTGATATTTTTGTTATGATGTGTAAGAATTTGCTTATGTAGATTTAAAAAAAAAAGGTACTTCAAATTTATGACACATTGGAAAATACCAACAAAATCTTAAATATACAACTATAAAAGTGACATAATATTTATTTCCATCAATTGAGGGCTGAGAGCTATATGCAAAGTTTCTAAAAATGCATATTTAGTAGTGTTGGAAGAAAAATATAATTTAGGATTTTTTTTTTGTAATATTCTTAACATGTTGATGTATTGTGGGTATTTTGAGATGAGGGTTGACATTGTAGATATTTTTGAAAGCTTTGGTGTGTGGCAATGTGGGTGTCCAGGTCTGCTGTGCTAGGTCATGATGTTGGTGGTAGTAGAGAGAGCAGAAATCGGGTGTATGCCTTTATTAGCATGACTAGTAAGAATGGTTTTATGAGTTGCTAGATCTATATGTTAAAACCATTAGCAACAAATTTGATAGAGAAATATTTTTCATTGGTAAGTTTAAGTATATAAATTAAATTATGACATACATGAAGAGCTTTTAAGATTAGAGATAAAGTGAGCTTACGGTATGAGGTAAGTAGAAGGTCATTGCATAAAACGTTTTGGCCTTTTTAGCCAATTTTTAGCCTTTTTGAGCCTAAAAATGCTAGAAAATGAGGAGAAAAAAGTTTACACATTATAGAGGAGATTTTCTATGTTAGTATTCCGCTTTTCATAGGGGATTTTTTAGGCTGCTAGTATGCAAAATGAATATGTTATAAAATTTAGAATTTGATTTATATTTCACACACTAGAGGATCTATACATATTGTTTGAAGTAATATATGGCTCTCTTTAAAAATCCTAGTATCAATCCCACAGGGAAGCGGGTTAAGTAATCCCTTAGGCTAATTCTAATATACTACTATCAGGCCTTAATTTGGGATTTTTCAAAAAGTTTGATTTATCTAAATTCACTAATTTACGATAAAATTAAAGTTAACTAAATTAAAAAAAACCTAATCTAAGGAGGCTGGTTAAATTTTGAAAAGTTCTTATATAATTAAAATCACTTTTCCCTTACAATGAGATCATAATAAGCCTAGGAATCAAATATTTAAAAGATAAAATTTAGTTTTGTGCAAAATAAGAGCATACTTATTCTTTACCCTCTTCTGAGTACATAAAGAACATTGATCAACCTAATGTAAGTTTCTAATTGATACGGTTATGTTGGGTAGGTTCTAGCATGTCACTTCCAGATTACCCACTATGCCCTTTCTATAGCACTAACCAGGCCTCAGGTTCCAACATTAGATCAAATTGGTAAAAGTTCCAGTCTGTCACTCTAGAATCACCACTTTTACATCTATAAAAACTTATCTCTACCTATTTGCACTCCCCCTGGACTATGTCTCCTCCCATCCCAAGGGTTAATGTGGTATTCACTAGTTGTGTGAAAATCATAGTCCTTCTGGATCTTTATGTTTCACAACTGATTTTAACATCACAAATGATCAATTTGCAAAGTAAATTAAGGACCGACAAAAAAACTATCACAATTTTGGAAAAAAATAAATCTTTAAATCATTCTAGTCCTACGTATGATTAAATCTCTTCACAATGGAAAGAGTAAGGAAAACTACTCACCAAGCATGGAGATAACACAACCGAAAACTTTGTTTAAATTAAAGCAGTTTCATTAGAAAAATATTTACGGTAATTATAAGATAATGAAGAACACAATACTTAGTTTTTTCCTGTAAAAGAAAGATGAAAATCCCTCCAACAAAGTCTCATGTTGATCCACACAATGCTCATACATTCCTTACAGATATCTTTCAAAATCCCCACCAATCTCTCTAGAAAATGTGAAAGTCTAAATCTCTTACTCAAATCTATAACCTCCGGATGTTCTTGGAGATTCTGAGAGTTTGAAATGTCAAAATGTGCCTTCCCAAGTGCCAAACATTGCCTTATAACTTTTTGGGGCTTTTAGAAGCCGTCCAAAACATTTTCTGGTGCCAAGGTGCCAAAATGTGGCGCCATGGCGCAAGAACTAGAAGCTATTGGCCACGTAGGTTATAGTTGGTCACATAGGTCATAATGGTGAGCTATGAAAACAAATATAAACCATAGAGGCCAAAGTTGGGAGTTGCATGAGTTGTGCACCACATATGCCAAACTTATTCACGCACGTAAGCTATACTAAAGAGTTACAATTATATTTGTAGGTCGCAGAGATTAGAGTTGGGAGCTGCATGATTTATGGACCGCATAGGTCGTAGCGAATAGATGCGATCACCTAACTTTACAAGTCAAAAGAATGACATTTTATGTTGGGCGTGTTGTTACAATGTCTTCGGAATGCGATGTTGCACCAAATTTGGGGCACGTAATTGCGTTATAAACAGGGTGTGTTGTTACATCATTTTCATAATACATTGTTACATCATCTTTGGGGGTGCAATGTTGTGTCATATTCTAGGTTCATTTTTGCATTGTATTTAAGGCACATTTTTGCACCGTAAGCAAGGTGTATTCTTATACCATCTTCAAGGTGCATCGTTATGCCATATTAGGGTGCGTCATTGCTTAATATTCATGGCGCATCGTTACAGTGTATTTAAGATGATGTATTGCTCTGTAGAGTGCTTCGTTATTTAGTAACGTTGGTCGTTCCTCTAGAATTTGTTTCGTTACAATGCAGTGTACGTCGTGACTTAGCTAGAAGCTTTTTTGCAAAAATAAGGAAGCGAAGGATAGTAGTCAACAATAATTGACGAGCATTGATCGATGGTGGTCGGTAGCCGTAAGAGTAGAAAGCATTCATCGAGTCTTTAGTCCAAAACCATATTGGAATTCCACTCATTATTCTTTCAGTCCAGCTCTAGCTCATCTCCTTGGTTATCTATTTCAATGTCTCGGTCCCCTTTCATGAAGGGATGAGGCTCTAATTTTAAATTCTAGAAATAGTCTCTCTGTAAATAAAGAAGGAATCTAGACCACTCAATTGTGTGACCCTAAAAAATTCTCTTGATTGGATGATAATTTCTAGATTTTTAAGTGTTTTAACAATGTCAAAGTTGAGTGATCCCGGGTTCATTAGATTCTTCTCATCAAAAAACTTGATTTGCCTATAAGCTCATTAGATTTGAAATCTGTTTGGCTGCTCGAATCTTCCAAAAGTGGTTTAATGATTTGATTCGGGCTTAGTTTGATTCGGATTGAACCAATTTTAGTTTCATTGTGATCGTCTCGTGGAGCCGGTCAGCTTGACTATAAGTTTACTTGAAATTGAAGCTCTCAATAATTTTTAGTTGAGAAATTCACATATGCAGCACATAATTCTTATGTATTTATAAATCAAATACTTAAACTGTCATACTTACATATATAGCAATTTTGGTCCTTTAAATCTATGCATAAAATTATATACTTCACTTTTAGAAGTTTAATAATACTAATTTTAATGTGATATTAAAGATTTGAGTGCCACATTGGTAAATAAATAAGCTTTGATGTGTAACATATAACTTTGATTGAACGGTGTGCTATGTATGCTACCATCCCTTTTTAATTTGAATTTGTATTTTTCTTACTAAAAAATATTTTAAATTTCATGCTGTTTATCTCAAGATAAATGTCAAACAACAAAATTTGTTAATGGTCTGTAAATCTCCTTGAGCTTTCTTGAGGATTATCCAAGGTGACTAGGCCAGCATTTGCATCTTGCGGGTGAGAGGAAATAAAGGAGCGATCTTGGCGGGCTTTCGCTTTCCTTCTCATCTCTATCCTTTCTGCCGCCGCCTCTGGTTTCAATCTATCAAAGCTTCCACTGTTACGCACAACAGACCCAAAAAGCTCTCTCTTTTAGCCCTCCAAAAATTCCACTTTTCCTCTTCGTCTTCATCACTTCTTCCATCATTTCCTTCTATCTGCTTGTTTCAGTCGCTTAATTTCGTCTTTCTGCTCTTTTTACTCCAAAAACGCGGAAATTCGTCTCCTCTCTTCATGGAGGAGGCAGGGGAAATGATGCGGCTTTTGTGTGAATTAGAGAGAGCAGAAACAGAAGAGAATATAAAATCAAGTTTTCATTTTGGTTTCCAGATTTGTTTTTGTTTTCATTTTTGTTTTGTTGTTTGAGTTTCACTGTCGATGGAAACAATGGCGGCAAGAAGGAGAGATGTGCAGCATCTGGTTCTAAAACTTGGAATTGCTTTGGCTCTATCGGTGGCTGGTTATTTTGCCGCCCAATTCCGCTTCCGGCACCGGCCTCCCTCTTCTTCGTCTTCCTCAGGTTCATCTCTCTCTAACCATTTTATGGGCTTTGTTAAGTATTTTTTGCGGTGCTTTCTTGGGGAAAATATTTGCGTACATAAGATGTACGCAACTCTGCATACATCAGGGGTTATTCAGGGGGTATATGAGAGTTATATTCGGGTTATACCCCCTGTAACATCTGCGTAATTCTCTTATAACATCTGTGTAACTTATTTGTACCCATGAAACTACAGAAGCGCGGAACTCATTTGTAGGTTACATCGAGGTTACATAGGGGCATAACTCCGATATAACCCCCATGTACCCCCTGAATAACATCTGGACGTACGCAGCGCTGCGTACGTCTTATGTACGCAAATATTTACCCATTCTTGGAGGGCGGGTGATGTGACATCCGGTGGTTCGCTGCCTAAATATGCGAATGTACACAAAATATTTCTTTACATTCTTATGAGAAAATGAAAAAAAAAAGATTATTTTATTTTTTAAAATGTGGGAGTATATAATTTAAATTAATAATTTTGGATAAATTTATTTTTACTCTTCAAAGTTTAGATGTGGATTGCTTTCGCGCTCAAAAAACATAAAAATTTAATAGGTGAGGTTAGTAAAAATTCATTTTATTTGTAAAAAATTAATAGACGACATTAGGGTTGGAACTAGTTAGTTTTAGAGTAATCAAAATTTCAAACAAAAGAGTGACACTAAGGAGAAGTAATATGAAGAGAACATATATGATTCAACTATGTAATTTTTTTACGAGAATGGACAAATAAATCATATTACAATAACATTAGGCAAAACATGCTTTGAGTGTATTATTAAAAAAACAATGTGGTGTAAATAGCTTTTTNGAAACATTTTTATCTAGTTGATAGGAAGATATCAGCAAGGCCCATTAGTTAGGTATCCTAAAAATATAAAGTAGATGGATAAGCAATTAGCATCAATCAACCTCTAACTTGTTGGTGGGATGCTAGGAGTCGTCCATTAGAAAATCGTCAAACACTATAGGAGATGATGATTAGAAGATAAGATATTAGTTGTGGGGTAGTTAATAATGACTTTTTAAGAAAGGCAAAAGCCATAGGTAAGAACACGAAAGGAATCCATGAAACAAGATGCTCCATTTTGGAGATTCATGCAAGTACATTATGCCTGTCAAAATGCTAACATAATGGTCTGAATAGGTTCATGGGGTGCCAAAGTAGCATTGGCTTGAGATGCCAATCAAAACTAAAGGAATAAAGCAACAAAATTTAAGGGCACTTGTAGATATAAAAAAGGTAAGCAACATGTTGAAAGATGATTAGCTGGTTTCAAGAAAAGATACCAACAAAAGTTCTTTAAAGGGTTGTTAGATCAAGTGAATATTCAAGTTTTAGCTACTTTAACAAGATGCTTTAGCTTGGTGAGGAGGAAAGCATATATTAGAGATAATGTCCATAAAGTAGTTGCCATCCCTAAGCAAATTATGCTAATATAGGAGATGTAAAAGAGTTTCAATTTGAAATCAATCAACAAGCATCAATGGTAAAAAAAAATTGCTATGGGGTGTGACATTGATAAAACTTGAAGCGCTTATAGGAAGCTAAGAGTCCATGTAGAAAACATGATTTTTTTTTTCAAAAGTTAACATGCAACGACAATGGAGATGTTTATTATGGAACTACCATGAAAATAATCGATAGATACAAGTTGCATATGTGGATAACCGAGCAGCATGCTAAATTGAGTGGTCGAGTTTGCACGACCCTCGAGAGTTAGTATCACATTAAGTCTTCTGATCTCATTGACTTAGATGATTTAGAAGTTTATTTTGGCTATTCTTATTGGATGCAAATGTTAACAACTGTGTACCACTTGTGCAACCTTGATTAAGAAAAAAAATCAAGCATTATAATATATGACACATGGCATAAATTTGAAATTGAATTCTAACACATAAATGCTAGTTATTGTATTTTGTTGTTAACTTTACAATTGGATATGAGACATGATGTAATTTTAATTTAAAATAACAATTTTCATTGTATTTATATCTCATATAATGATTTTAAATTTAAATTTAATTAAGAACTATAATTCTTTTATTTATATTAAATCATTTATATCAAATTAATATAGATGATGATGATGTTAATTATTATAATAATTATTATTTTTCTTATTATGTATGATACAAATTTAAGTTTTTTAAACTTTTTAATATTAATATGTATATTTCATAAGGTTAAAATTTAATCAAGTTAAATTACACTCAAGCATTTTGACATAATTAAAAACTTATTTTAATTTTGTTATTTTTATCATTCACTGTAATGTAGGTTGCTGTCCACTATACAAGAAAAAATTGACTTGTTTATTAATATTATTGATTACCTTAATTTCTACATTTTTAATAAATAATTATTATTTTTATTAAAACAATATCTCTAAATGGTATTGAGAGGCTTTTGAAGATTATGGTAGACATCTAAAATAGGAGAGCATGATCAAGAAAAGACAAAGAGGAAATCAAGCTAAGAAAATCAAATTAATAATAGGAGCATTGACATACATATCACTCAATACCTATGTATTTACATGTCTAAAACTTCTATTTCTATATTTATGACATCAAATTTTTCATATCACATCAAAAATATCAATATTTTAACTTTTAAAAAGTGAGATACACCAGTTTCATACATAGATCAAGTGGTCTGCATGCAAAATATTGAAGTTTAGATGTTAGAGATGTATATAGATATATAAGAATTGAGCGATATTTATATGAAGAGAGGAACCATCTAAGGCATGCATGCAAGGAGGAATCATCTCAAGTAGTGATTGAAAAGGCAAAAGTATATAAGAATTGCCAAAAGCTTCAAGAGAGCATATCCAAAGATTGCATAAACTCGAAAGGCGCATAATTAGAAAGGTATTTATTTACTCGCTCGTGCACGCGCACACACACACACTTGCAAATAACAATCAATAAATATATAGTCATATCGAGGTTCTAGCAAAATATGTAAGAGTGGCAAGCAAATAGAAAATCGTAGTAGATATATCCATGAGGCAAAAAGAAAATATAATGAATGTAGGTTTCATTCAAAATCATGTGGCAAAAATGCAGGAGCACATGATATGAAAATTATTCTAAATATAATTGCAAAACACTTTTAGTCAAAATCGACATTTTTGTTGGATAGTGAAGTAGAAATAGTTATGAAATTGTTGATTAGAGAAAATGATTGCTTCAGCATTCGTGCCAAATGATGGAATTTTGTTGATAACGTATCAACTATTACTGAAATTGTACAATTCCTTTCAACTAAGTAATAAGTTGTGATGTGAATATGTAAAAAAAATCTATATTAATCTTAAAGGGAAGATAATCCACAAGAAAAGAAAACTTGGAAAACCCCATATGGAAAAAGTTCGCAACACATACAATTTTTAAGTGCAACAAGAGACATTGGATATTTACAGTTTTACGTGGTCCACAGCTCTTGCCCACCACTACGGTCTACACTATAATGCAACCCACAAATCTAGCCTCTGTGACCTACATACATGATCACAACATACTATTATGACCTACATGACCAACTACAACCTATATGACCCACAACTCGTGCAGCTCGCAACTTCAGCCCCTAAGGCCTACAAGAACCATCACAACACACTACTATGCCCTACGTGACTGATTACGACCTACGTGGTCCACAAATCGTGCAGCTCATAGCTCCGACCTCTACGATCTATGAACGTATTCACAACTCACCACTACTACTTACATGACCGACTACAACCTACATGGTCTACAACTCGTGCATCTCCCAACAATGCGCCCTACAGCCTATAAATGTCATCACAACTCAGCACTACGATCTATATAGTTCACAGCTCATGCAGCTCCCGACTCCCACCTCAACCTACGAATGTCATCGCAGCCCATCACTATAGCCTACGTGACTGACTACGACCTATGTGGTCCCAGCTTATGCAACACCTATATGACCCAGGTGATCGACTACAACTTATGTAGTCCACAACTCATGTAACTCTCGATTTGAACCTTTTGTGGCTTATGTACGCTATCACAACCCATCAATATGATCTATATGACTAACTACGATCTACGTGATCCACATCTCATGCATTTCCCAACTCTGACCCCTGTGACCTTTGGTTGTTAACGCAACTCAACACCACCGCCTATGTGACCAACTGGGGCCTATGTGGCTCACAACTCCTACAACTTTCTATTATGACCTCAGTTGCTCCTGAAGCAACCGTCTGCAACCCATATTATCAATTATTATCATGACTTTCCACTACAACCTACATGACAAGCTAGTAATACAGATATCATCGACAACTTTCACGATGAACTTTTGTTTCCATAGCAATCGACTTCGGTCTCTATAAACCGCAATCACCGATAATTACAACTAAACAAGATCTATTATCTATGAACTAAAATCGTACATTTACAATGATCTTCCCCAATTCAGGAGAAGAGCGAACATGTGTACTCATGAATTGATTGTTTCAATTAGGCTAGACCCCATGTGCTTTTCACTTTATAGGGATTGACACATAAAAATCAAGATGTCTCATTCTGCTTACTTCTCTTTTATCATCTGAGTGTGCGTTGGAGTCTCGTACAACGCTAAGACTCTAAATAAATACTCTAACACCTCAGACGTTCCGACATGCATCAAACAATCACTTATTTTACACAAATTGAATTAAAAAATACATATTAAAAGTTATTTTCTTACAATTAAATAATATAAAAAAGTACTAATAAATTAATTCATTAAAACTAAAAAAAAAGAAGAATGAATTGCATTAAATTTCTTTACATATTCACCAATTATAATTTAAATAGTTTTAAATAAAAAAGAAACTCCACTTAATAAAGTTCTATTTAAATTATATATCATATATATCATATATGATATGAGATCATCAAATTTAAGATCAAATATTTAATAAATTATTTATTAAATTATAAAATAAATAAATTCATGCATATAAATAAATAAATGGGCATTGTTCTTTATTAACTCGTTTAAATTTCAAGTTATTAAAAAACGTTTTGAGTTAATTTATTTATTAATTTAAATAAATGCGATCGTATTATTTATTTATTAATTCAAATAAACATGATCGTGTTTTAATGGATTGCACTGGTTCCTTTATAGCCGTAGTCATTAACCCCTCCATGCAATGATTTTACTTCCTAATCTCAGCTTTGGAGCCAGAATCTAGCAGCAAATCAACAACCGATGTCGAGCTCAAGGACGACCTCCGTATTCAAAGATGGGTATGGTCTTCTGTTCGTCCACAGATTCTGAGCACTTTCAAATTTTGCCCAATTTCTGAATTCTTATGATTAGGGTTTCAGGAAGGGGACTTATCCAAGTTCATCGATGACACCTCAACGATCACCACCACCGCAAAGACAGCGGCGGGCGACCCACCCGGCAGCCGGAGCACTGATGACGAAGAAGGCTTTCTGCATCCCGAAATCAACAAGCCTGTTTTCAAAGACATGGAGCTATCACTCAAAGACCCGGAAATCACAACTTCAACTTCCACAACGAGAGGATCCAGCACAAGAGAAGATGATTTATCAATGGAGCAAGAAATATCCCATCTCAAGAACTTGGTTTTCTTTCTCCGCGAGAGGGAGAGGAAGCTCGAGCTCCAGCTCCAGCTCCAGCTCATCGAGTATTACGGAATGCAGGAGCGAGAAGCTGCCCTGAGGGAGCTAGAGAGCCAGCTGAAGATTAATAACATGGAGGCGAAGCTGTTCGGGCTAAAGGTTGAATCGTTGCAGTCGGAGAACCAAAGGCTACAAGCCCTAGTTTTGGTTCATTCGAAAGTGGGGAGTGAGCTTGAGGCGGCTAAGGGGAGGAATACGGTTCTAAAGAGGAGGAACAAGTTTAATGGGGAGCAGGAAAGGGAGAAGATTTCTTCGCTTCAGCAGACGATTTGCGTGTCTCAGGCCAAGGGCCAGAAGCATGGGAGGGATGATTTGGAGATGGAGAGGAAGTTGAAGAGATTGAAGGAGTTGGAAGAGGAAAATGAGAGTTTGTGGAGGATGAATTTTGGTCTTGTTCAAGAAAATTTTGAGTTGAATGGGAACTTGGATTCAGCACAGAAGATCTTCAACTCAGTCATTGAATGTCGCAAGGTATTCACGCCCCCTTTTTATTTTTAACTGTTTTTTTTGCCATCCATTGCTCAAAAACAGATTAGAAATGTATTTTGTAATATATAAACTAATAGAAGAAGATGGAGTACCGCAAGCAGCTGGTTGCTGTACCCAAGAAGCAAGAAGAGATGCGAAGAAGGGAAGTGCAGGAGAGAAATTAGAATATGGAGAAGAGAGCTCAGCCAATCTTATACACCCACCCGTAATACACAATAACACCAATACAGGGAGCCTATTTATATATACATGACCTGTTCAGCCAAACAAAAGGCCAGAAACAAAAAACAGAAACAAGCTTTATGAACCTAATATTAATACTGCCTCTCAAGTTGATGGTTCATGGAGGAAGTATCAGCTTGTTGTATAAGTTGTTGAATCTGTTGGAGCTGAGGGCGTTGATAAAAATGTTAGCCAGTTGATCAGTAGTTGATATGTGATGACCATGATATGTTTGTTGGTGATGCAAAACCGATTGAAGTGAACGTTGATCTCAATGTGTTTGGTTCTTGCATGAAAAACCAGATTATTAGGAGAGCTAGAGCTAAAATACTATCGCAGTGGAGTGGCATTGGTTCTATGAAGGGGATTTTAAAGTCATGAAGAAGTTTTCTTAACCAGATAATGTCGGCTGCCATAGCTCTTGGTATTTAGCTTTTGTGGAGGAGTGGGCCTCAATAGTTTGTTTCTTGGTATACCAGAAATGAGAGTTGTGCCAAGAAAGGCACAATAACCAGTGTCGGATTTGTGATTTGCCTGACCTTTTGCCCAATCAGAGTCGGAGAATGCCTAGAATTTTAAGTTACCGCAATATATTAGTAAACCTTCGTCGCCGAATCCTTTTATGTATTGTAGTAGCCATATCAACTGAATGAAGTGTTTCTTGAGATGTTGATGAAGATGTTGACCCAATTTGTTGACTGAAAAAGTTATGTTGGGTTAGGTGAGCATAAGATATTGGAGCAAACCGACGAGGTGTCTGTAAAGCTAAGGATTGTTTTATAGTTCTTCATCGGTGGTAGTCGATGTGACCTTAGTGGAAATGGGAGTTGTAATCGGCTTGCATGAATGCTTTCCAACCTTCGTTAATATAACTTAGACACATTTAGATTGACAGATATATAATCCGTTGGAGGTGTGATCTATCTGGATGCTGAGGAAGGAACCTGCCTTAGTGAGATTTTTGACTTGAAAATGATGGTGTAATTGATTGATAATATGAGTCAAATAGTTGGAGTTTCTTCCTATAATTAGGATATCGTCAACATATATCAAAATGTAGCTTTTCAGATTGGATTGGTAGATACCATGAGGGAGGGATCAACGTGGCTTAGTTGAAAGCCGAGAGATTGTAAGGTGGAGTTGAGAGTAAAGTGTTATTGTCTTGGAAGCGGACATGGGCTAGTTTGTTAGAATTTTTTAAGCTAGTAGGTTGCGACATGAAGACCGTCTCACAGAGCAGATCGTTGTGGAAGGCACTAGATACATCGAGCTGAATTATTTCCCTTTGTTTTGAGTTGGCCACAGTGAGAAGGGTGCAGATAGTGAGAAATTTGGCAAAGGGCCTAAAAGTCCGATCATAATCGATACCGTGCTGTTGTTTATAACCCTGTGTCACAAGTTTTGTCTTGTGATGGAGAATGTTCCCATCTGAATTTCGCTTTATTTTGTACGCCCATTTACAATCAAGGACATTTTTTGATGGTGACAGAGTGATTGAAATCCAAGTTCCTTGGGACAGAAGGGTTTGGAATTCCTCAGGCATTGCTTTGCGCCAATGTATGTGCTTTGCAATCTCGTGATAGGAGGTTGGATCCTTGGGGGTATCAGTAAGAGTATTTTGCAACTTGAATATGGCTTTGGGCTTTAGATGGCCGGTTTTATCATGGGTGAGCATGTTGTGGATGTTGGGTTAGGGTTGTTTTTGGCTTGAGGGGATTTTGAGAAAGGAGGGGTGGGAGGATAATAATGATTGTTATGTGAATTGTTGTAGGTAAGAGTGGTTGGGTTTCGGTGAGGTGAGTTGAGGCATTGGGAAAGTAGAGGTACGGTAGGAGGTTGTGATGCTGAGATGGGAGTTACGGTATTATGGTTGTGTTTTGGCTAGGTGGGAAGTAAGGTTAGAGGCGGTATGTGTTTGTATGGTTTAGTTGTGGTAATGATTTTGGGTATGGAAGGGGGAGTGATTGGTTGTTATCGATGGTTATATGTTGGTGACCATTGTATGGCTGGCATTGTTGAATATATGTTTGGCTTGCGAATAAGCGCTAGGTGGCGCCTTCATCAAGTAGCCATTCAGTATCTTGAGCGGCTGAGTTGGCTACCAAGACATATTTTGATGGAGAAGGAACTTTGTAGGATGGATCGATGCGATAATAGCATTTGATTGTCAAGTGGTCTGGTTTAGAGCCGATTTATCATGTAAGAGGGCTGTTTTGTTTGGGATTGTGGGTGCTGGAGAGATTTGGAGTGGCAGCGTTGGATCTGCCCAGTGAATTGAATGACCGACGACGGGGGGCTAGCAGGCGGCTGGACACGATGGATAAAGGCGATGGATGGCCGACGACGAACAATCAATGGCTATATCGACGGCAATGGCGGACATATGCCATGGGCGGTGGCGGTTGCAGACTACCTCCAAGGGCGACAGGCAGCACCAGGGGATGGCCATCGGCGGCAGACGACAGCCTGTGGGCAGCAGACGACAACCTAGGGCGGTGGACAGACGACAATGAAAGACCGACGATGACTGGGGCAACAACAAATGACGAGTGGCGACGGGGGCAACAATAGACGACCAGCGACGACTTGCTTATAACATTTTAGGGTGTAACTTAAATTTGACCAAATCGTTTGGATTCTAAATTTAGCCAAAATGAACTAAGGTGTGAACTTCAAATCCATTCATTCTTTACATTATTTTTGTAATTCTTCATGCCCAACAAATAATTTCTTAAAATTCCAATAAAAAAAATTACAATGCAACCAAACAACCTCTAAAGCACTTAGAAACATAATTAATGACTTCTTAAAGTCTTTTGAGGGCTAGTTATTTTTAATTTTGTATGCTTATAGTTAAAATGAATATTTTAATGTGGAGATTTTGAAAAGTGTAAGATAACTCAATTTTGAGCTGAAAGCTTTGAGATGTTTCAGAGAACTTGAAATGATTAGGGAGCTTTCTTTAGACTATTTTCATGGATTGTCCCAATTTTTTCACAACAATTACTAAAATATATCCTTAAAAATCTTTAAGCAGGTCTTATTCCTACATATTTGAGATAGGTTTTGTTGAGATTTGTATCTAACTTAGAGTCCTAATTGTAAATAGGAAATATAGAAGTCTATGAAGTTATTTGTAAAATGTTTTAAGGTCCTATATAATCCCAATTGATTAATGAATGGAACAAGTTTTTCAAGAAAAAATACTTTCTTTTTGGTATCAAAGCTTAACTTAGTCACATTTCTCTTCATTCCCCTTTGTCTTCGCGTAGCTGGATGAAGCAGCCACGAGATCGCAAATAGGTCCGTGACTGGAGCTACGGGATCGGGAAGAAGCAGCCTCTTTAGGCCACAACTAGAGCAGGGGGATCACGACTTAAGCTTTACAATACAGTCGCGAGGGTGACCGCGAAGCTAACTGGGAAGACACCGACGAGATCGCGACGAGGAACAGGAGATAGTCACAATTGGAGTTCTCTATGTGCGTGATCCAGAATTTGCTACGAAACCAGAGAAGGGGCGATGACTTCGGGAGTCTTTTGCGGCTGGATTTGTGAGACGAGGAAGAGGAGACATCGGGGGTAAAAGCTAGTGAGATAAGGAATAGACAAAGCTTAATTTATGTGTCGAGATCCTACTCCTATTGCGCAACCAGAGAAGCAGCTTCTATATTAACAGTAGAGACTGAAGCGAAGGATTTCAAATCGATGAAGGCTTTCTTCGAACAGGAGAGGTGCAACCTCCTTGTGAATGAGGATGATGAGAGACAGAAATAGTGTGGGAGGTAAAGTAGTGGAACTTTTGTGAAAGATAGATCTTGAAGTTCTAAAGGTCTTAGTCAGACTCATACAGTGAGCTGACGTCTCGACTGGAGCCACTACCTTAGCACGTGCTTCGACGTAAGTGAAGCTAAATCTCCCTTATGTGGATCTGAAGCTTGATAGACTGACCATGTTTCTGAGCTGGTCACGTTTGATGGAGGCAGCGTTAGTAGGGAAGAGACTAAAGGGATATCTGATGGGAGTCAAGGTTGAGTTAGGTATGATAGTTGCTCAGGGAGAAACCCGTAGTTGCTACAATTGTGGAGAAGTGGGACACTTGAGCAAGGCCTTTTCAAAGCCACCTAAGGAGAGAGATAAATGTGGACAGTTTAGAGGTCGTGGTCGTAGTCATGGAGGCTAAAGAGGTGGAAAAGGGGGTACCGGGCAAATTTGATGATAATGGAGGACGAGAGATCGACTGGTGGTCTTTACTGATAAGGATCACGAGCTCCTTGAGATGTTGAAGAGGATACAGAGAGCGACAGGTGATATGACTAAGGATACATCCATCTTATCATCATTCAAGGGCAACATTGCTACTTATGCTCACCCAACCGAAGGTACTTGTGATACATATTCTCTTGTCTCTATATCCACCATAAGAACACCAGAGTGATTAGTAGATTCTAGTGCATCTCAACAGGTGACAGGTAATGTTAGGGAGCTTTCTTCCTATACTCATTTAGCAGTTTCAGAGAGCATTTAGACTAACGATTGTATAAAACAACATGAAGTTGGTAAGGTTACAATGAGGGGTACCAATTCTACGATTTTATTTAATGTTTTGTATGCTCCTTCCTTTCCAGTAAACTTTTTACCCATTAGTGTTATTATTCTTCAACTAAAACGTGTTATTTCATTTGATATTCTTAAAGTGATCTTTCAAGAGAAGGGGACTGACACTTGACATAACAAACTTTGGTGCTTGGATAGAGAGGGGATGAACTCAGCTCTGACATCTATGGTAGAGAGTGCTAGAGCATGAGGATCTGGGAGGAGCGTGGAGAATGTGATGTTGCTACATTACAAACACATGGATCATTTAGTTTATTGAGTCGTCGTCGTTGTATGAAAAGACAAATAAACAAAAAATTTTGTGTGATGTTTGTGAGTTTGGTAAGCATACTAGGAGTTCTTATTTGAGTGCTGGCAAGAGGAGTCATTGTGTCTTCTATTTGGTGCATTCAGATGCATGAGAATATTTTTCTACAACTTTGATTAATTGTTATAGATATTTCTGCGACTTTCATTAATTGTTTTTCTCATGTTACTTGACTATATCTGATGAGGAACAAAAGTGATGTGATTGCTTGCTTTAAAGACTATAATAGGGTGATTCAGATCTAATATGGTGCAGTAGTGAAGATATTAAGGTCTGATAATTGGACAAAGTATACCAATAAGGCGTTTGAGAAGTACCTGTCAGCCTAAGGGATACAACATTAAACCGCATGTCTATACATACCGGCACAAAATGAAGTAATAGAGAGGAAAAATGGATACATTCTAGAGGTAGCCCAAAGCATGATGATCTCATTGAATGTCTTTAAGTACTAGTCGTGGCAAGCATTTTAATAATCGCTCAATTGATCAACAAAATGCACTTAAGAGTGTTGAATTGACAATTTCCTTGTGAGTTATTGAAAGAAGATAATGACAGGATTCTTCTATTGAAAGTATTTGGTTGCGTATGATTTGTGAAAGATAATAAACCATCAATAGGGAAGCTGGATCTTAAAATTATGAAAGTATGTTTTTGTGGGTTATTCTGCTATTCAAAAGGGACATTTGTTGGAGCCCAATAGATAGGAGATTATTTGTGAGTTTGGATTAGACTTTTAGAGAATTCAAACCGTACTATTCCTTGGTGGTGATTTCACCGTTTGATGACTTGTCATATACTGAAGGTATGATGCGAGAGAGGGAGAGTAGTGATGGTGAGAGATTGATACATGTGGGAACGATTCATTGTCCCGTTGTGTGGGAGGAACCCGCTAAGAAAGGGTCAGACAATGAAAGAAATGAAGCTGGGGAAGAGCCGAATAATGAGAAAAATGAGCCCGAATGTTGTGGGATTCAAGCTCAAGTGGAGCTAAAAGTGTATACGAGGAGGAGGCAAAATGAGGGAATAGTGTCCATCGTGCCACTCGTGTCATTAAATCCCTTGTCCCGATTTACCCTAACTCTTGATACACTTGCATCACCCAACTCAGAATCAAATTACATAGGTGATATGATTCCTCTTTCTTCTCCTCCCACTCTCATTACTTTAAGAAGGACCTCTCGCAACAATGCGGGTCATCTACTGATCGTTATTCATCTAATTGTTTTGGTTTCTCACATGACATTGTTCAATTTGTCTCATACTCTAACATATCACTTGTATATGGAGCATTTATTGTATCTTTGGACACTGTCTTTGTACTCAAGTGTTGGTAGGTAGTTAAGGATGATTCAAAGTGGAAGGCTGTCATGTTAGAGGAACCTGGTGCTCTCAAGAAGAATAAGACGTGAGAGCTCGTGTTTCTACCAACAGAGAAAAATGTTGTCTCGTGTAAATGAGTCTTCACAGTGAAGCTGACCTCAGAAGGAAAAACTGATTGCTACAAAACACAGCTGGTGACTAAAGAGCATGATTAGACGTATGACATTGACTATGATGAGATATTTGTACTAATGACAAAGATGAGCAATCAGGACTCTTATATATCTGGCTGTGAATGGTGGATAGAGGTTACACCAATTAGATGTGTGAAGAATGTGTTTGTGAATGTGGATCTGTTGGAGGAGGGCACAAACCAAACAGTGCACAATGTATGTATAGTGAAGAAGTCATTGTATGTTTTGAAACAGTCTCCCCGAGCTTGGTTTGACGGGTTCAAAAGAGCAATGGTAGGTACGAGCTATCGGTAGATCAATGCCGACCACATAGTGTTCGTTTGACGAAATGGTGGTCACACCACTATACTTGTTGTGTATGTGGATGGTATGATAGCCACAAATGATGATGAGGGAGAGATTGCGCTGTAAAGACAAGATTGTGCAAAGAGTTCGAGATGAAGGTTCTGGGACAACTTAGATACTTCCTTGAGATTAAGGTGACTTGTGGAGCAAAGGGTATTGTACTATCTCAAAGGACGTATGTGCTAGACTTGCTCACAGAGATAGGTATGTTGGGATGCAAGCCTGCAATTTTACCAATTGATCAAAAAAGAAAGTTGAGTGTAGAGTCAGGGGAGCTAGTTGATTGAGAGAGATACCAAAGCTTGGTTGCTCGTCTCATCTAATTGAGGCACTTGTCCCGACATATCATTTGCAGTAAGAATGGTGAGTTGCTACATGCATGATTTGAGGAAGGGCTACATGGATGTTGTGTATCAGATTCTGAGGTACCTAAGAGTGCACCAAGGAAAAGGTTGATCTTCAAAAAGAATGTACATGTAGACATTGTGGGCTATTGCGACTCTGACTGGGCGAGTTGTGCTGATGACAGGAGGTTCACATATGGATACTGTATGTTTCTAGGGAGCAACTTGGTCTCTCGGAAGAGTAAGAAACAGTCGGTAGTAGTGAGGTCAACAATAGAGGCAGAGTAGGGTTATGGCCTTAGAAGTTGTCGAGATGATGTGACTGAGAACCTTATTGGTAGAGCTCAAGGTGATCCAAGAAGCTCAAATGAAGTTGTGGTGCGATAATAAGTCAACAATCAACATTGCCAACAACCAGGTGCAACACGATAGAACCAAACATGTGGAGATTGATAGGTTCTTCATCAAGGAAAAGCTGAATAACGGATTACTGGAGCTACATCATGTAGCTACTAGAGAGCAAGTGCCCGACTATCTCACAAAAGGACTTAGCTCATTAGATTTGTTTAAGTTATGTGACAGGATGGGTTTAGTGGATATCTTTTGCCTATCTATCTTGAGAGGGAGTTTGAGATTTATATCTAGTTTAGAGTCCTAATTGTAAATAGAAAATATAGAAGAAATCTGGGAGTTATTTGTAAAATGTTGTGAGGCCTTATATAAGCCTAAGTGCTTAATGAATAGAACAAAAGTTTTTCAAGAACATTTACTTTTGTTTTGTTGTAGAGATTATTTTACTCGAGAATTCTATGACTCTATCGTTTGGAACTCTGAATGGGTGCCTTCAGGATGACACATTTGGAATCTTGAATTGGTGCCTTTGGGATTTCGCGTGTCCATGTTTCTCCTCCCGCTTTCCCTGTTTACTTTGTTTTTCCTCCATCTAGAAAGACAATCAAGTTAACCACATTCTAGCACTTGAATTCTGACGTCAGCTTTCTTCAATGTCATTAATCAACGCTGATTGTCATTATTGATTGTCTTCCAACACCCATCATTCACCAATCTGACAAACATTGTTGCCGCTGTTCTGAATCTTGCCATCAATTGAAGGTGCCATTCACCATTTCTTATACGTCAAAACTTGCTACCACCGTGAAGCAACTCTAACTTTTGTCTCCTCTTTTCTTACAGTGCCGGCAAAAGACAACCCTTATAGTTCAAGCCTCGTAATCCTTACTGCACAGTAAGGTTCATTAATATTTTATTGGCGTTTATTAAGATAATTAGCTTTGAACTAATTAATTATTAAAAGATCATTAAGATTTTTTATAAATCTTAATTGCAATTAGCAGCTCTTGGATAACAAACTGCTTTTTTTTTGTTAGGAGCATGCCAATTAAATATTTATGCTAATTAGCAATTAGTTAGGATTAGAATTTAATTGAGATTATTAAGATTTTATTAGTATTATTATAAAAATCTCTTATCTAAAATAAAAAATTAATAAATGCATGCATGCATATATATAATATTGATGACTAAAACAAGTTATTGGTGATTATGATTGTAAATTTAATTAATGAAGGTTTGATTTGTATTTGTGATTATAATTCATACTTAATTATCAATTAAATAACTTAATTAAATCCCTAGTGAAGAAAAAGCAAAAATAAGGTGAGTCCAAAACAGATCCAAATATGGCTCTGGTTTTACATCATGCATATCTGTAATACATAGTGTCCATCGTATTTGTCTGTCGCTTATCCATAGTTTTCTAAGAAAAACAACTTATTGCAACTTTCTATTCCCACTTAGCACATTTCCCTCAAAAGCTTTCCATGAGATTTTTCTTCATATGATTTGCAGGCTGAAGAATTAGAGGAAGTCCAGAACCTGAAGCAATCCAATTACCAGCTTTTAAAGGAGATTGAGAAGCTCCAGCAAAATCAGTGCGCAGATTTAGAAGAGTTGGTTTATCTCAGATGGGTCAATGCCTGCCTAAGATATGAGCTGAGAAATTACCAGCCTGCACATGGAAAAGTTGTTGCAAGAGATGTAAGCAAGTGTTTGTACCCCATATCTGACGACAATGGCAAGCATCTTATTCGAGAGCCGGACGATGTTTTCGTAGAAATTTCGTCCAACCAGAAGCACAGATCAAAAAAATTCAAGTTAATCAGCAAGCTTAAGAGGCTGGTATTTGGAAAGGAGCATCACTGTAATAGAGTCTCCTCAGTTGAAAAAACTCCATGAAGTTATATTAAAAGAATTCGCTGGAGGGCGGACCTCCCAGCCAATCCCATGTGCATTATTCGAATCCCACAGGGCTGAGATTCGAACCTAGCTCAACGGAGACTTACGCCACTGCTGCCAACCAACTTTATCAACCCGGCGGCGCACATAGATTAGATATATAAATACATAAAAAATGTGTGCTAGGTATGTAAATTTTTCTTTCATTTCTTATGACCTTTTTCTCATCATTAAAAGCTGGGAAAATAATTTGTTGAACTACATTACATGACTAGTTAATAATTATTTATTGTTGGATTCTTTTATTGCATTTTGCTTTTGCACTCCGAAAAGCAAGGGCTTTCTTTCTTTGTAACTTAAGAGTGAACCCATCGAAAAAAGATTGTTTAGCTTATTATGACAATAGAATCTCTTAGAAAGAGATGGCTTTAAAGGTTATGATGCCACTGCACTTTTCTAATTCATTATAACAAAATTGAACATTCAACC
>NEWO01000002.1:5602566-5655536 GCA_003013225.1 Phalaenopsis aphrodite | reverse complement strand
TGGGGTCACTTGAGAAAACTCTCGATAATGATCAATGGTTTTAGTCTTCAAGATTTCAAGGTTCAGGTTTTCAAGGTAGGATGAGGAAAATCAAGTGGGAGTGGCTCAAGTAGGAACAGTTCTTTCAGGAGTCCAAAGGAAGTAAAAGGTAGGGGATGTCACAGATCCAGAGGAGAATCCTCAGTGACTTCCCAAACTATCCTACGGTGTGACTACATTTTGGAGATGAAATTAATTAAGTGTTTGATCTTGCCAGTTTTATTATTTGGGACTTACACTTGCATAATACCTGATTATGCAAATAACCCGCAGAGATAAGAGGGTTTACGTCGTACCACACAACAACCTCGGAACCTAAAGCGAGTTAGGACTTATGCTGCACAAAATAGTTGTGCAGGGGCCTAAAAGAGGGTGAGGATTTACGTCGCTCTAGGCGAGCTACCTCGAAGTCCTATGGGTTGTTATTATGCTAGGAAGGGATAATGCTGAATATCCTCTTGCTGCTCGGTCTGAATCCCTTGCAGTGTTGCCCACAGAGTTAGCTCCAAGCTCCTGTCGTTACGACGACTTCAGGTTTAAGTGTTTGAGAATGGTGGTTTGTGCTTCACAGTTTTGGCGTCAAAATTTGGTTTTGCATACGGAATAAGCAAATCGCAGGTAAATAAAATGTACTTAGAAGGTAAACTGCAGTAAAGTAAAAATGCTGTAGATAAACTGTAAAAGCGTACCTGGGCATCTGCTACTGTTATTATTATTGTTGCGAGCATAGTATGATTTGCAGCAGATTTAAATAAACTTGTAAGAAAAATTAAACAAGACAAGAAAACCCAACACAATAGTCATAAAAACGAGTAGTAAAAATCACAAGCAAATGAAACACTTAGCCACATATGAAAGATCAGGACTGGGTATAAGACTTTGATGAAAGTAGGGGCTCGGAGCTGGGCTGTGCGCTTCCCGATCTTGAATAAGAGTTGTCAACACGACACTCTACAGGAGGTAGTTCTTAACCTCAATTCAAGTGACTAGTCGTGGACCTTTATAAATTTTCATAGGAAGAATTTCATGCAAAAGTTATTATTTAAGTCTTTCTTTTATGAAGAGTTCTTTTAATCATACAAAAGAAATTTTTATTTTTATTTTTATAAATATTTTGTAAAATCATACAATCCACAGATTAGTCACTCTAATCGTGCTAGAACTACTGACAACCTAAGAGTGTCGGGGGCAACAATCTCACCAAGAATCGGGGAATAGTATCATGAGTCCTTCTCTCTCTCTTATTGAAGATCCTTGAGGTAGGAGATACTATTCTAATAATTTCACTTCATATCTCTCGTTTAAGCACACATAAGCAATGTCGTCATCGCCCTCACCACCTAGACACTAGACTTATCCTAGTCCGATGGTCCATATGTGGCATTAAGAAATTTCCCCAATTGACAAGAGGATTTGAGTGTAATATTCAAGCTCAAATACCGATGCACTGGGTTTTATTGTAGGTTAAGTCATTGAGGGAATTTCACTGTTGATTTAATTAAGGAAGCATGGGTCACGTCCCGGTGTATCCTGGTGTCTAGTGTCTTGATCAGTTTGTGAATTAGGGTCAAGTGTCTAGTTTCATTGTGCATTTAAGGATTAGGTGAATGAACTCTTACCTAGGGTATGCTCTTAAGACCTTGGGATGTTATGCTGAGAATTAGGTGAATGGGCTCTCACCTAGGGTGTGCTTCTGAAAACTAGGAAGTCTATGCTGAGGATTAGGTGGATGGGCTCTCACCTAGGGTGTGTACCTAAAGTCTAGGAAGCCTACACTGAAGACTAGGTGCTGAGGGCTAGGTGGATGGACTCTCACCTAAGGTGTGTACTTAAGCTCTAGGAAGCCTACACTGAGGATTAGGTGGATGGGCTCTCACCTAGGTTGCGCTTCTAAAGTGTAGGAAGCATAAACTGATGACCAGATGGATAGACTCTCACACATGATGTGCACCTAAAGTTTAGGAAGCCTACACTGTGGGTTAAGTGGATAGACTCTCACCTATGGTGTACACTTAAAGTTCTAGGAAACCTACACAGATTAGGTGGATGGGCTCTCACCTAGACCTATAGTCTAAGAGGTCTACACTGAGGACTAGGTGGATGAATTCTCACCTAAGGTGTGTACTCCTAAAACTCTAGGAAACCTACTCTTTAACTTATGCTTAAGGTGATTTAAAATTTTCTATATCTTCCAATTAATTAAATCATCAATCTCCATTTTTATGACTTAACCATTTAAAAATAAATAAAACAAAATAGGAAAGAGGTCGACCAACCTCTAAAACTAAAAAAAAACTGAAAGGGGGAAAACAATGAGTGAATCGACCTAAAAAGAAACGTTTAAATGATAATTAGGTAAAACCCAAAACAGTAGATAAAGCTCTCCAAATCCAGCCTCAAAATAGTAAATAAAGTTGTTAAACTCAACTCCAAAAAAACAGTAGGCAAAACTCAACAAAAATTGCCTTTTTGTAGGTGTTTGAGAACAAAACACTAAATAGAAACAATCAATGACATGACTTGCTGTAGCATTATAGAAATAGGCATGTCATGCCAAAACTAAGGGATGAAATGCCCAACTTTAAAATTCAATGTACTTTATAAAGTAATCACACACAATGTTATAAATTCTCAAGAGACAATTTATAATGATAAATCACTATCTAAAGAACACGTGTCATTAAATGTGCAAAGGACTAATGACATTCAATACGATTCACTAAAAAAAAAATGAAATTTATCAAAGTTATGCAGCCCATAGATGATCATCTTTTGCATTCAAATATAAGTAGTTACAAATTCTAAGAAGACAAATCTTCAATGCTAGTATAAACCAACATAATCCACCTGTCAAAATGATGCTGAAATACAAGTTACAATGATCATTATCAGTTTATGCATGAGCCAATAAAATGTCACAAAATTCTTTAATCTCCAAGGAATATAGAAGCAAGCAGTGGCAAACTTGAATTACTCATTAAAAAAAAATGCAGATTGCAAGAATATCATGCATTTGTCATCTGAGTCAGTTCAAGACGTAATCGAAACAAAAGTACATATGCAACTATACCTTCCACCTTCCAGTGGGAATAGAGGCACAACAACAGAAATAATAAGATTTTGAGCACAAATTGGACAAAAATAAAATCCACAGAAAATATAATTTTTTTTTGTTTGGAAATTTTGCAAGAACTCACAGAGTAGTAACGGTCAAACGATTGGGTTAGACAGGAGCGTGCCCAACTGACCTTTGTCCAAATCTTTTACTGCAGCACCGTCAGCTAGGAAGGAGGAAAAATAGAAGTGTTACTGAATCTCTGGTCTCGGGTTCGATCGAGAGGTGAGGGAGTGATTTTGGCCTTCGATCGAACGGGGAAGCAAAGGCTTCGACGTTCGCAGAGAGAGAGAGAGGAGCGAGTGCAGGAGATCACGATCGAGCGGGCGAGCGAGGTCGAGCGAGAAGAAGCGAGCAGTGGGCTTCGGATCGTACGCGGGGAAGAATACGAGAGCAGGGCTTTCTGGGCGAGCGGGGAAGATGCGGGAGTGGGAGAGACGAAGCAGGGGACTATGTCGGTGTCGACGAGAGGAGGTGAATCAGAGGAATGAGGCAGGCGGAAGTTTCAGTACAGAGGAGGCGAGCTCGAGAAGACGGGAAGACGAAGCTGCGGGAGACGGGATCGAACAGAGCAGATGGGGTCTGCGGCTTCGGTCGCGAGCGGAAAAGTAGGGAGCAAGTTTTGGATCAATGGGGAGAAGTCGAGCGCTCTTGTCGAGCGGGATCGAACGCGAGGAAACCTCCGAGCCGAGCGGGGGAGGGAGTCGAGATTGAGCGTGAGGAGGAAGAGGAAGTCCAATCGTGTCTCTCCCCGAAGAAGAAGCCAACTTTCCTATAGGGACGAACCAAATTGATCAAAGGAGCCGTTACCTTGGCGGGGAATTGATTAGTTTCCCTCAGGGGAAGTGATTTAATTGGAAAAGAATTAATCTTCATTATATGTGGAGTTAATGATATATTTGAAATTTGAAATTTGAAATTTAAAATTTGAAATTTAAAATTTATGATTTGTGGGCAGAAATAATTATCCCGGGCTTAGCCCATATTCAGTCCAAGTCAAACTCGAAATGAACCTGGGTTGAACCCACCCCGCTAAAAAAAATGCATCGATTTTCGTGCTAGTCGCTCGCGTGTGTAACCCTAGCAATATGGGTGTCCTTTCTGGCTAAAGTTGACGTTCCGAACGCTTCGGCGCGGTCCGTTTCGTCATCCGGGGTCGTCCGGACGAGTTCGCCGACGGGCGAGCCGATTCAATTCAAAGTCGTGTGTGATGCAGTGAGTGCGTGAAATGCGGCGTTCGCGAGTAATCGAGTCACAAAGGGTTCACCTAAGGCTGTTTGATCCTATAGGAACTCAATTTCGGGCCCTCTACATGTTGGTCCTTAGCCCTTGCAACTAGAAGTTGAGTGCTTGGAACCACTCATGCGAGTTCTTCACAAAAATTAGTCAAGAAGTGGCTTGAAGTTCTACGAGAGGTGGGCTCCATTACTAGTCCGCTAGGATGGTCAATAAGAACTCCTAAAGCTAGATCCTAGGTTCTAAGAGTAGAAGACTAAGACCTCACTAAAAATGAAGTCAACACTATCATAGGCGGTTTCTTACCTCAAGCTTTTGGTTTTTGGTACCATGAGTTCAATGGGAATGAAGAAGAGAAATGGATAGGAAAAAATCAAGAAAATAAAGGAAGACCAAGGTAATGAGCAAGAAAATTGAATGGTAAGAGATAAATTTGATGTATAAACTATCACATGCAACCCTTTCTCTATGGTGATAAAATTCACTTTTGTTTCATTAAGAGTCCTACTCACATCCTAAATCATATGAGAAATATTATCTTTGTGCTATCCTAACATTGCTCCTACAGCATAATCATTAACATGACACATTAATTCAAAAGAAAATTCCCAATTTAGTGCTACATAATAGGTGCAGCGATTCATTTTTTTTTAAACATTCAAGGGCTGCTAGAACAATTTCTTCAAACGCAAAGGACACATCATTCTCTAATAATTGACATAGCAATTTGGATACTTTGGGGAAGTTCTTAATATATTTACGACAAAATCTTGCATGCTCAAGAAAACTACTAATCCCTCTAATAAATGTGGGCAGTGATATTTTTTCTTTCACTTTGATTTTAGCCTAGTCTACTTTCATCCCTTTCTTCGATGACTTATGTCCTAACTAAATCTCTTCACTAACCATAAATTGACATTTTTCTTAATTTAGCATTAAGTTAGTCTCTTTTCACCTTTGCAAAACTTTTGAAAGGTGTTCAAGCCATGCATCAAATGATTTGCCAAAAACTAAAAAAACTTTCATAAAAATATCAATCCTTTTTTTTTATTAGATATGAAAAGATCACCACCATATATCTTTGAAAAGTGGCCTAGACATTGCCTAATCCAAAATGCATACTCCTAAAGACAAAAGTTCCATAAGGACTAGTGAATGTTGTCTTGTCCTGATTCTCTTGAGTTATAGGAGTTTGATGTTTTCACGAATATCCATCAAGGAAGCAATAGTAAGAGTGTCCTATCAATCTATCTAATATATGGTCAAGAAAAGTCAAGGAAAAATGATCTTTCCTAGTGAATTTCTTTAGTTTTTGCTGATTCTCCAATCTATTATACTCTTAGTAGGTATTAGTTTTTTCTAGTCATTTTCTACCACTCCCACATTTCCTTTCTTAGGAACATAATGTATCAGACTAACTTAGGCACTAACAAAAAATTTGGTAGATGATTTATGCATCTAACCACTTTAAATCTTCATTTTCACCACTTCTTTTATCACTAGGTTTAGCCTCCTTCTGGGATCAACTTTAGGTTGGTTATCTTCTTACATTAAGCTTCCACGGATGCATAGGGTAGGGCTTATGCCATTTATGTCAGCCATAGTCCTCCTAAAAGCTTTCCTAAAATTCCTCAATACTCACATCAACTTTGTATCTTGCTATTCAGTCAACTCAGAGGAAATAATGATATGCATAGTAGAAGGTTATTTTAAAAATTCATATTTCAAATTTTTTGGGAGTGCCTTAAGTTCTAAATCGAGTGTCTCAACTATAAATAGTACTAAGGGTTTAGCATTAATTGAGGTGTCTAAAATCTCAAACTTATCCCTAATCACCCTAGGGCTTACTTCTAACAGTAGAGCGGATTCTTATTTAGGTTTTTTCTGTCTTCCTCTATTGGGCTCATTTTATTGGGTCCATCTCAATAGCGTCCTCTAAATTGGCTCATGATCAACCCATTTATCAAGTCTAACCAATAGCAAGAATCATCACTTGAGTCATGGGAGTGTTTAATCGAATGCAAAATATTGAATGTCATTTCTTGATGATTAACCCTCATAGTCAACTCCCCTTTCTGAACATCAATTATAGCCCTTCTTGTTGTTAAAAAAAGTCTTTCTGGATTATAGAGATCTTTTTATCTTCCACCATGTTTAAAGCTGTGAAATTTGCATGGAATATAAACTTATCAACCTTAACGAATACATCTTCTATTACTCCCTTAGTATATGTAAGAGATCCGCAGCTAACTTCATTGTCACTGTGGTAGACTGGACTTCTCCTAATCATATTCTCCTTGTTAAACCTCTCCAAAAACATTAAAGCACCGAAAATTTTACTTCTCCTTTGGACAGTAGATAATTTTTTCGAAGACATATGAGGCCGGACTTCCACTACTCTGATTATTCCAATTTTTCTATAGTGTTATGTTAATTGTTACTTTACAGCTAGTTTTCTAAAACTTGGTTGTTAGTGTTCCAATTGAAATTATGGTGATTCCTCCGGCCAAGATTATATGTATTGGGACATTTAAAGTCTCCAATGAAGAAATTTGTGGATTTCGTACTTGTCCATAGATAAATTTATCATTAAGTAGTGATCATTGCACTAAATTCATACATATGTTATCTAACTTCCTAGATATGAACGACTTGTGAAGTTAGGATAGCTAAGATATCAGTGTCATGCATACTAGCCACATTCCTGGGGTTCACTCTCTAAGTAGATTATTAGAAATTATTGGTAGCCATCTCTTCAATTAGTTTATAGATCTTCTCAATTGACTTTGACATAAGGGACACCCCAGTTACAACATGTATTATTGACCTCAAAGATCTAACCAATTCATTTTAAAATATATGAATTATAAGCCAATCTGGTAGGGCGGTAATTTATTGAATCTCCCTCAAGCTTCATAAATTGAATCTCCCTCTAACTAGGTAAAGGATGCTATATCGTTTATGAGTTTGATATTCTTAGAGTGGGAAATATTTGGTAAGAAATTTTGGGCCAAGTCATTCTAGTTGGTGATTGATCCCGGTGCTAAGAAGTTAAACCACATCTTGACTTTATCTTTATGTGAGGAGGGAGTAACTTTAGTATAACAACATGAGATACCATTATACCTGAAAGTGACGCAATTCAAAAAACGTTAGCTAGGCGGAGGTTAAGGTCTTCTGTAGGTGACCCAAAATTGGTTGTTTTGTATCATTTGAATCGTAACAGGTTTAAATTCAAAGGAGGTGGCTTCTACGGTACGGTTGTTGATTCTCAGATGAATTTTTTCTACTGAAGGAAATGCATACTCCCTAAATATTCTAGGCATGATATTATCTTGAGCTTAGTTTGCCATTGCTCCTAGTTTTTTTTTTAAGTTTTTTATATTTTCTGATTTTTTAGCTGTTCTGTAAAGTTCAGAGTTATAAGGAACTAGTTCAACGAAAGCGTCCTACGCATACAAACATAATACTAACTAGGGACCTTAAAACTAATAGATTAAGCAAATCACAATAAACCAAATACTCATATAAAAAAGCTATACTACAGGTGCAGAAATTACAAAAGAAATTCAGCACACAACCACAACAATAGAGTAACACATGAAAACTTGTAGAAACTTGAGAAAAAGATAATTTTTGAATTTTCGTATTTAACACAACAAATATCATAGAAATACGACATAAAACACGAAAAAACAAGTTTTCAAGTCCCTAATAGTTCAACTAAAATTTTCCTAAAATAGAAATTAATGTCGTTCCTGACATCAATGTCAAAAATATGTCTGAAATGTTATGAAGCATCGACAATCACACAAGTATGTGCCATTTAAGTAATATACGGATTTGAGTTCGTGTATCGATCCTAAAGGAAACTTGTTAATTTCCAAATCCAAAGAAGTTTTAGCCTACTAGTTTTAAGTTTGGCATGAAGTGATTGAAATTCAATGATTTTAAAGCTAATAGTTCTAATTTTTTAGTAAGAGGAAAGCCTGAGTGAAAATAGCAAAAAATGGTAGAGGTTTTATAACAATTGTAAATTCTCCCATTAATAGGATTTTTAGGAATCTAAGCTTAACTATGTGATAAAATTTATGGGTGACAATAAAAAACAACTCTCCTTTTTCCCTCCTAGGCATCTAAAGAGGTTTAGAAATCATACTGGTTTAGTTCCCTAAATCAAGTGATTATCCCATAATTCCACATTTTCTATTACAATTGCATTAATCGAGAAGCAATATTCTTATTCTTCTAAATCAGTACGAGTTAATCTAATTCTTTCACTAGCCTGCTCTCGCACAACTAGATCACAACATATTTTAACAAATCAATTGACCAAATTGATAGTAAATGAAAATAGGTAGGTTAACACATAACACATCACCACCACGAAGCTCCAATTTAATCACGACATAGTAGTTAAACAAAAAATTTATGAATTATCAATCCAAATGAAAAAGAAGAATCTACTCGTTACTCATGCTTTGAAACAATGAAATAAATACTTTATTCATCAAAGTAAAGCAAAATAAAAAGAGTTGGGAATGAAAAGTCCCATGGAAATCACCGAGTTGTTACACTAGACTTTATTCATCCTCCACAAGTTTCACTTGATTATACTAGCAATTTACACACAATCCTCACACACTCTCCACATATGCATCTCTCCACACTTTAAATAAGTTTTAGAACACTCTAATTGACACTGGATACCTTCAAATGGTTCGGCTGATGGACATTTATCCTTCCCTTCACGAAATGATGTAATTAAGCCATCAAAACACACGACTAGCTCTTATGTGCTGGAATATGGCGTCTGAATGCTGAGCACTAGCGCTTAGGCAATGCAAGTTCAATGATCCTTTTTCCGCCTCAATGTTCTCCAAATCATTTAGAGTTAGAGCATTGGACTCCTAGGCATCGGTTAGTAGTGCTAGGCACCACCAAACTGGAGCCAATTTGCTGGCTTCTCATGTTGAATGCATGCTTTGGGTGCCTGGGCTCTTCTTTTTTGCTTAACACTAAATTTTCATCATTTAGTCTCTCATCATTCTTTTTATCTAGTTCCTGTAAAATACAACACAAACACCTTCCAAAAACGTAAAATTAATAAAAATATGGATTAAAACTAAAAAAAAATAATCACATTTCAACTACATATCACATCTCCTCATCTTTATCTTCCTTACACTCACTTTGTCTCCCTCTCACATTTCCAAGTGCAAAGAATCATTCTTGAGTGGAAGTTCTAGTTTCATTAGGTCAATTTGATGTATGAAGCTTTTGTTTTGATGTACCTGAACTTTCCTAAGGGTTCAAGGTCCTAAAATATCAATTTGTAATTATGCTAGGAAATTTTGTTCAAAGCTCACTTGATAATTGCACAAATTTATTTGTTTCGAAATCAAGATTGATTTGCTTTCAATTGATGATGGATTGGTCAAATTAATATGATTGAACTCAAAATCAACCAAGTTTTTGTAAAAATGTATTTTTTTAAGTATGCCTTCACTCCCTCTCTCTCTCTCTTTCTTACGAGTTGAAGCTAGCTTGCTTGAACTCGATATGAATCAACCCTTTTAGAATCTGTTGAATGCACAATTAATAAAAATAACATATATGGGGTCCTATTTATAAACTAGACAGGTTATCTTGAAATTCCCAAAAAATAATTGATTTGGGATGTGATGTGTATGCAATATGGTTCGGCTTATTGTTAGATTAATGCCTTAAAAATGCTCACAAGTTTGGTGTTGGCGCATGCTTAATAAGTTGTTGACCATATTTATATTTTGTTATTTTAGTCATCAAGGGCTGGAGTGGTAGTGTCCAAAGGATTCTTAAATTGTAATTCAAATTTTATAGCTCTAAATAAGACTCATGTAAGTGTTATTTCTAACCTAGTATTTTTGGAAGGTCATTAATGAATTTAGATACAATCAAACATTTTCAAATAATCCACGAAACCATTTAGTGTTTTCTGTACACATGGAGTATTTTGCTCAGGATTTTGAGCTTTTCAGATTCTTTGAGTGAGAAAAAAATGGATGCTTTATAGGAGGTAGATTGCCTAGGTGATTCATGGTTGATTTATGAAATCTAATCTTTTTTCCCTTTCCTTTTGTTTTTTTTTTCCATTGTCTTATCTTTGATTTGTTTTTTTATTCTTAATTTTGATTTTTTCTTTTTCTTTACTTTTATATTATTTTTGGTTCTTTTTTAACACTTCGTTGTATAACGTTGATTGTTGACATGAACATTGATTTTATTGTTCATATTTGGTATATGGGAGAGAGTAAGTGATTAAAGGGAGGTTTGGGTTTTAGATATGAATGGGTTTTGGCTAGGATTGATTTAAATTTAAATATTTCTTATTATTGTAGGAGATATAGTGGAGGTCTGTTAGGAACTTAAATTTGAATGATGCTATTTATTTGGTAATTAAAGATAAATTTTATGGAGCGTTACTGAAGGAGAGTAGGGCACCTAAATGGGGAAAATAAAGTCTCAAGTTAGGTTTAATGTTTGCGAACAAGAATTTTTACCGTTTGATTAACAATGAATTATCATAAATGAAAATCAACTCGAGATCTTCGACGAACATATTAAATTTAAGATGGTGATGAAATGGCTCAACAACTTGATGAAGCTGTTTTCAAAATACCAAAATGCATATAGAATGAAATAAAATTGTAGCTTTGATGCTAATTTGAGATGTGATGGCTAGAATTAGAAAAAATAAGAAAAAAAAAATTAGAAAACAAATGTTGACCTCTAGAATGGATCTTGAGAGGGAAAATACAGTTACTCAAGCAAAGACAAGCCTGACACTTCTAAGTAAGCTTAACGAAATATGTAATTCAGTGAACTCAGTAACATCCCTAAGGCTTTTTTAGGTTCTTATTGAGTTGACCTGACCCCATTACATGTGGCCTCAGATTCCTCAATGACTATTCTCATGCATTTTGATTCATTTACAAGTAACATTTTAAAAATATACCGCACTCTCTATATGTTGACTTTGGGATAATTAAGGATAGCCTGAGAAGTGCCATGTGCTTTAAATATAAAAAATGAATATCATAGCCCTAACTTAGTCATACTTTCATCTTGCCCATGAGTTGGGTCAATTAGGCCATTTAACCATATTTCAAATTCTAATTTTCAACATTGGTTTAGCCCAATTTGCAAGGCCCTTGCGAGTTATTCATCAAATTACTCGGGTTGTATATTATAATTATCATTCTAAAGTTTAAACCTTATTCTATCCTAAGTAGTTCAATTGATTGGATGTTTTTGAGATCTAGCTTAATTCGTAGATATCAAGCGAGCGACTTTTGAGGGATTGTGAGTTGAGATGAAGAGTCAATGACTTTTTCTAAGTTGACAAGAGTTTTTGTTAACTTTTCTTGTACCTTTGAATTGCGAATAAGGAATCTCATCTTCTTTAATTAAAGGGAAGGTTATATTTTTATAATATTAATAAAAATAATTGATTATGTTGTCTGGATCGAGTCTTGTATTATTTTCCTTTTTCAAAATTTTCAGTAAAATTTTTGTTAACTTTTGGATTCTTTCCATTTTTCTGCTTGTATATGGCTTCGTTGTGCGATGTGAATATGCAAAATCTTTTGACGTATCATCAATATTATAGCACACGACAAGAATTAGAAATAATTGTGTTACCTATACATTTCCTAGAAGGGGGTGATGAGAGCTTTTAGCTTAATGGCATTGTCATTTTCAGTTATATTATTATTATTATTATTATTTATGATTATCTGCCAAAAAGGTTTATCTTCACTAGTTTTTTTTTTTCCTGCATTTTCTCCAAAAAAAAAAAAACACTTTCTCTTGTATTTGAATGAATAAGCCACACTGAGTGCTAAATATTACAACTCCTTATTTACAAATCACTATTATAACTATAAGTGACCAGAAAATTGGAGAAACCCAAAAAAGGAGTTATATTGTTCACAATTCAAATTATTGCAGGCTGTGTGGATCTTCAGGAATTGATAGTTGTTTGGTTTTGGGACACCACCAAGTTGTATTTCTACAACAATAACAACACAACAACAACAACAACAAGCCTTTATCCTACTAAGTGCAGTCAGTTACACAAATCCTTTTTCTCCATTGTGTCCTATTGAGTGTCATATATTTATTTAATTCTAATAAATTAAGATCATTTTTTATACAACATGCCTATGTCTTTTTAGGTCTACCTTTCTTAACATAAGTCGAACCTAAAACATTCACTCTCTTTACCGGATCATCGGATGGTCGAGGTTTAATGGACTCTCTCTAATCTTGTCTACCACTGGAGCTACACTAGCCCTCTCATGGATATATTCGTTTTATGTCTTGTCTCTTTTGTGTAAAGGCGCTCATCCACCTAAGCATTCTCACTTATAAAGGAGTAAAATTGTTTAGTATTATTTTATGATTTGTTTTCTATGTAACCAAGATTTGTAGTTTTTAGATGGGCCAGTCTTGTTAACAGTTATTGAAATTTGATACAGATCTGTGTTGAATTTGCGGCAAAATTTCACCCCACTGGTCATCACTCCATAATAATTCTTGCAAATGAAAATCTGGTTTCCATCTTTCTTATTAATCCTCTCTCAAATTACTTTCCAATTCAATTTTAAAATTTGAAAAGTGTCAAAATATTCTGAATTTTTGCAGGGAGAAATTTTAGTCCCAAAGTCTATACATGTGTCCCCATGGAGGATTATTTTAACCCCAATTTAAAGAGTCTTAGACTATTTTGGCACTTTTATTGACTTTGGGACAAAAAAATGGTTCCATGTAAACAGTCAAGAGATTATTTTGATACTTTTCTCGCGTCAAAATAAAGGTAGTCTGTATGAGGCTCAATTCCATTTGAACAATTACTAATGGTGGTATCTGTCAAAATGCAAAATTTTGGCTTGATTGTGTTTAATGTGTATATGCAACTCCAAGTATGGATTTCTTATTTAAAAAATCACTTGTATTTATAGTACTGAATTTCACTCCACTCTGCTAAACTTAGCGCAGAAAAGTTAGAAAATTGTTACTATTACGAGCATACTTGTTCTATCAAACATCATAGTTTTATAGCTTACTAATTGAGAATTGTATCTGATTGACATAAACTGCTTCAGGGGAGTATTGTGACTGTAAAGATTGCAGGGGGAAATATACTCTGATACAAGATGAAGAAGACCCAAGGGTGCTGAAATTTGACAAGCCACTACCATGTTTTGGCTGTGGAATTGGATGGTGTTCGTGAGTAGGCCATTGCAATCTATCCATCTCTCCATTTTCATCTTCCTCGTTTTATAATAGGAAGATTACATACATACCACTCAATTCTTATCTTTGTACTTATCAACTCCTAAAATTCAATTTTTAAATACATACCACCTTACCTATGCATGAAAAGGCGTATTTCACTTTTTTAAAAAGTTTAAATGGTGGTCCTTTTGATGTGACATGAAAGATTTGGGTGGTAAAATGTAAAAACTGAAGTTTAGCTGTTAGAAATGTAAATTCATGCGAATTAGGTGGTATGTGTAAACGCTCTCATAATAACATGCTATTATGCAGATTACTGTTGGGTTGCTTGTGCCCTTTACTATGGTACGTTGCAGCACTTCTCTACTTTTGTAAATACTACAACAGAGATCCAAGAGAGCGAGATGGTCTTGTTGCCTGTGTCTTTGCTGTAAGTAGCTATTCTTTTCGTTTTTCAGTTCTCAGATCTGCCATTTTGTCACTATATTCCAGTGCTTTCTTTTAGATATCCATTATTATTATTATTTTTCTATATGTGATACTATTATTTTTGGGTGGAGAGATTATTATGGAAAATTTTACTGCAAAGAATTTATCATAACCAATCGTTTAAGAAATAGCTGAATAATTTACATGTAGTAATGCTTACCTCCGGAGTGTGAGATGGTTTATGTTAGTCATGAGTTTGCATTTGGTCGGTTTGGTTGGATTGGTTGACAACTTTGTTAAACCAATTAAACTAAACCAAATGAGTGAACCAAACCGACCAAATTTTGTGGGATTGAACGGCAATATAATTGAATTTATTTAGTTCGGTTTTGCTTTAAACAAATTTTGCAATCTTAATAAAGGGGTGTGCATTTGATTAATTCAGATAATTTGGTTGTTGATTGATTTAATAAAGGTTGTGAAAATCAAACCGGACATTGAACCAGCAGAAGAAGAGGTTCAACTGAATGACCTAATAAATCATAAATGTACTTAAAAATGACAATACATAAGATTTACATCCCAATCAATTCATATGTATTTAAATAACTAACACATAAAATTGAATTTTAACATGTCATTTTTTCTGAGCATGATAACTTGTATTTCACTTTTTAAAAATTAAAATAGGGATATATTTTATGTGATATGAATAATTTTGGTGGTATAAATGATAATAAAAAGAGTTTAGTTGTTAGATATTTAAATAAATAAAATTGAGTTGTATGTATTTAAATTGAAGTTTTTTGTAATAATGATTTTTTTGATGTGATATGAGTGATTTGGGTGGTATAAATGTAAAAAATAAAGTTTAGGTGTTAGAATGTAAAATATATAAAATTGGGCGGCATGTATTTAAATGCCCGTGAACCGAATGGTTCCTTAGAATCGGAGCCGGTTTGCCGGTTTAGAGGTTGAACCCTTGGAATCGGAGTTGGTTTGCCGGTTTAGAGGTTGAACCGCTAGTTCAACCTGGTTCTGAGCGGTTTTATGCGGGAGGGATTTTTTATGACAACCAGAATATAAGTTTGTTTTTTTTTTTCATAATTAATTTTTTTTTCAAGTCAAATCAACTAAAAGTAACCCAAATAACCTTTGATCTCAATCTAAAATCAAATTGTGATTTAATAAATCAAACCAAATAAATCAAATATGTTTGGTTTGGTTCAGTCTTTCGGTTTAAACCAATTAATGCACACTCAAAATGCCAATGGCAGAGACTTGTATGTATTATCTTGTGTGAATCAAATACGTGTCTGCATACAAATCTTCCATGGACAGAGATTTGTTTTAAGTTTGAATACATCTCTTTGCTTACCAAGTATACAAGTTTTTACTATGAGCAAAGGCTTGTGTTATACTTTGAAATGAGAGTAATTATTTGACTTTTCTTATACTTTCTGCAATGAAAATTTCCTTGGATGAAGCTACAAGTTTTTTTCTGTGTTATGATGCATTCTTTTATAAAGAATCCTTCAGTTTCTATATGGCTATCAAATAACTACAAAAATCTTTTTCCTTTTCAGGCTCTGATCTGCACTGTTGCAACCTGCATCACGATAGCTGTAATATTTCTCTAGCACGCTTGAACAATATCTGCAAGCAACTCACAGTTCGGCATTTAACAAAATGGTAGGGAGCATATTGAAAAACAGTTTTCTGGCCTTTCTGTATTTTTCAGCTGTTTTTATTTCCATTTTCAAGCTTTTTTTGCTCTACTTATCCTCTAATTTCCTCTATATAACTGTTAAATCTAGGCTGGATAGAGAGAACAAATTCATTATTTATTTCAGCAGCTTCTAGAGGCTCTGTACCATATCACTGCGATCTAACAAAAGTGTAATAAAGATCTTAATCGATGCTTGATGCTCCCATCAATTTGGAGCCTGAGAAGTGATCAATGTACTCAGCTTCATCGCTAGATTCGAATGTCCTATAAGCCTGTCCTCTATCGAGCAATCAAGGTGTGGCACTCTAATGCTAGTTTTAATTGAACAGTGTAGTCAACTCGCCTTCGCTCAAGATTAGCATACAACTTCTCCTGAATTTGTTAGTCATTACATGGTGAACTATTAGCATCTTTTTAATGATCATGGAGTATTCAATTATTTGTTTCTTCAAATAGCATAGTTTTTCTTTTTTACAATTTCCAGTGTAAGAAGCTCATATTTGATGTAAATGAGATTTAATTTCAAAATGTTATGATAACCTTCAAAATATTTATCAATTAAGTTGATTGATACCTGCAATATGCTTTTCATTGATTATAGATGTTTTGTGGCTTCATTTGTTGGTACTCATCTATTTTCAAAAGTTGGCAGGCATGTGCAGCTCTTAAATAAAGGGATTTGTATTTCTTTGGGTGTATTTGGGATCATCTGTTTTCACTTTTTAATCAAATAAGTCTGCGAATAATTTAGGGACAGTTATTTTTTTTTTATTTGGGGATAGACATGTGCCACAATTTTTGTATATTTATTTACTTATTATTTATTTATGTAATATTTTATGTTATAATCATATCAAAATATATGCATGAAAATATACATTTTATGTAAAAAAAATCAATTTTAATAGTACTTTCGATGTAATGTTAAGGAGTTGTATGACAACAGATGAGATTTCAATTAGCAGGATATAGTAAATCTTGTAAATTTGGATTTAGTTCCTCAAACTATTAAATCTCAAAAATTGTTTGTCAACAAATTTAGTAAATCTTGTTAAATCCAATGAAATTGTTTGACCATTTCTGTTAGGATTTAGAAGTCTATTATGTTTGTTAGACTTTAATAGCAAATCACTAATAAAACTCTCAAATAACAACACATTTTTGCCGTCTGACTCTCATAAGGTAGATAGTTAACCATTATAATGGAATAAAATAAAATAAATTAATTCTATTTTAAAAATAACCATACACACCATATCATAGATGAGAAAGCAGAATAACAACAAGTAGACCAACTATCATGAACCAACTTCCATTCAGGTTAAGACAAAGCAAGCCAAGCAGATCATACATTAACTCTTAGATGGAGAAATTAAGAGTGTAAATAAGATGTTTCTGAAAATAGTATTGTTGCATAAAATATTTCAATAAAAATAATTTCTCTGCAAAAATATGAAGTGGGAGAAGATGGAATCATCTAGTACTTATTATTGGCAAGATGTCATTGCAGACATTCAGAAAAGGCTTTATGAGCATCTCTACCTGCTCAAACTTGACATGTTTTGAACACAGCAAGTGACATTCCAAGTCTCGACTCCACCTATTTTGAGAAAAAATATCAAGACAAGAATCTTCATCCACAATGCATGATGTAAATACTATTAAATTTAGGAAACATATGAAACTCGCAGATATACTAAATGCAGATAGATTACTCTGATAATTTATTAAAAATAATGGTGAAAAACCAGTGAAGGAATCATCAAGCCATCTATGGCTGGCATCATATTTTCTTTTTCATTCCAAAAGTTAAGAATAAACAATGTAAATATTGAAATCTGTAAATTCAAGATGAGAGAATGTTCCATGGACATCCTAGTTAGCCACTACTGATTGCTTGGGATACTTGGAATGTTAAAACAGATGCTGGAGTAAAGGATTATCCGTGGATTTACTTCTCATTCAATGTTAGATCATTTTCACAAGGGTATCAATTTAAACTTTATCAATGGAAGTATAATTGGAGGCACTACTTCAGCATAAACATTGCTTCTTTCAGTTAGTGTTGATTTTAGTTTCTCTTAGTCTCGAGCTATAAGAACTGATGCAGGCAAAGTTGCAGCACATGCACTTAAAAAGCTGTAACCTGATAGGAGATCATAGATTTTTCAGCCATATAGTAATAGCAATTAAACGAAAGCTACCTTCCATGAGCATGATTCATGATGCCAATTCTCATTCAGTTATAAATAGCAATTCATACCGGGATAAGCTCTAACAATTGACATACTGGCATTCTATTTACTTTCATCTTTCTTGGAGCACAGTTATACTTTAATATTGAGATAGCACGCATGCACACACGCACACACGTGCACGGGCGTAAGTGTGCACGCCTGCAAGCACACACACATTTTAATACATAATCAAGCTGTTTAATCTAAATACATCAATACAATAATGACATGGAGACACACACACACACTGTAATACATACTCAAGCTAGTTTATCTAAATAAATTAATACAACAAAGACATGGAGCATCAGTGTTCTCGCCTTAACTAGTGATAACCTAATATAAGCATAACACATTCTGGTAGTAACTTAAGAACATTTCTACATGGGCAACAATGACATATAAATGAAGAGTGTTGTAGCTGCAAAGAACTTGCACTAACAAATAGGAGAGTTTGTTACCCATATATTAGATTCCATTGTTATTGACAGAATTCATTAATAATAATAGAAAATTTACATACAACCAAAGTTCAATTTTCACACTTATAATACATGGGTATCAGAAGCCTATGCATGAAGAGGTGTATCAGTTTTAAAAAGATAGTGTGGCGTTATCGCGGTATTTTTGTTATGATGTGAACTATTTGAGATATATGCATGAAGGTATAGGTATTAGATATGTAAAGATATAAGGATTGTGTGGAATGCCTGTAAATGCTTAAAAAATATGATACACTACACCGTGATGATTCTGAAAATAATGTATGCAATTTTCTCCATGATACAAGTTTTGAAGCCATACACTGTCTGCAGATTTAAAGAATCAATATAATCATTGGCTACTTGTTTCCTTCTTCAAAACAAGATCAATAGTTGTTAAAACCGACAAAAAAAGAAAGAAAGAAATCTGTAATTAGATGAAGAAAAGAGTCGATAGATGTATAGAAATCTTACCTGCATGACTAGTTGTGATTTGAGCTCCACAAATAATAAAATGTCTAATAACCATGGCTGGGGATGAAGCCTTCATATATAATGTTTATAATGTTGTTGATGATGATATAAAAATTGTTCTGACATTTATGTAAAGTTCATGAAAGAGTAGATAGAAGAATCTACAGAGTAATACCTTTCATAGTTACAAAGGTAGAAATTTTCATATGAATCAATAATAAATGATTATTAAAAGGATAAATCGACACGAAATAATAACAGGGAAAACTACAGATACACACATTGTCTCAAATAATAATACAAAATTATTACATCAATACAATTTCTAAGGTTTATTGGAACATTAAGCACATAAAAATATAAGTTCTACAATCTTTATCCTTCAATTAAAACATGTCAAACAAATGTTCAAGCATGGTGTCATCTTCGTTCAGATTCCTGGAACATATGTTCAAATAGCATTAATATAATACATTTTAAAAAATAATATTAAAATGAATAAATCAAATTTCTTACACGTGCTTCCCACATATGGGTAGTAATTATTTGTCACATCATATCACCTTCAACTCTCTCCCTCATAGTTGCATGTATGTTAGGATATTTATCTATACCGACCACCTCGCCAAATTCTCTATTATTATGCTTTTCAATTTGTGACATACAAAAGTATATATTTTTGTCCATGATGTCTACCAATAAAGTTATGTAAGATGACACAAACAATGACTATATCACTCTACACACTCAATGAAAATTATTGCATTTTAGTTAACATTTGAATTTCTCCTTTTTAGATGCTAAATATTATTACCATTATGTTTTGTAATTGGGCATAACAATGGCTATATAATTTTTTTTCTCGTGAGTTATTGTGAGCTTTTGCCCCACGGTACTTACTAAGATGATACCTGTAAAAACGATATGGTTCTAATAATTTGGAGGTATTTGCTTATCATGACTCAACAAGATAATACCGTACTTGTGGCACATGGAAAACAGCTTGTTCCACCGATTAACAAAGCACTCTCATTCAGTAGCCGATCCCTCCTAACCAGAAGTAACATATAAAACTTGACAATTGAATGAAACAACTTTTATCACATTTTGTGAAATAAACCCTTTCCTATTCCGTTATCTATTTTGTAAGTTCCAATTAACAACTGTTGGTATGTGTGTGTCATCAATTGCTCCAATTTTATTTATAAAAAAATGATAAAATTATTGGTTAGATCAGATGTATGAGTGACTTTTAGATTCTTCTACTAACAAATGAATGCATTCCTCAATCAAGAAAATAATAACTTGTAAGATAATATTAAAGTATTATTCAATGGTTTCCAATGAATGTTGGAAGAACTCACAAAATTTTTTATATGAATGTGCATGTGCAACTCCTCTCAGAAATATACCAAGTAGTTCTGCTATAGTTATATTTCTTGTATTAGTTAATAAATTACATCTTAACAAAATGTCATGATGCTAGGTAAAGGTTTACGGTGGTAGCCTGAAATAATTATAGGAGTGTATAGGATGTCCAATAAGACCATACATGACATGCCGATGCCTATCAAACATTGGTCTCCGAATAAATTCATCGTCATCAGATGAGGTACTACCCATAACTGCTGGTAGTATCTATTTAATAGTATTACTCTCATTAATTTAATTTTTTTATATAATTATACATGGTGTTGTATAATCTACCTGCAAATAATTAGGTACTCTTGCAAAATTTGTACTTGTCATGACAAAACTATACACTATATTATTACACAAGTATTCACTGAATGAAAAAAGCAACATGAATTGTTACAAATAATATTGCATTAATAGTAGAATAACATAAATTATAAACTAAATAAGCATAAAATGTTGAAGCAATATTATGATGTGATTTGAAATACAAATAGTGTTAAAATAAAATTACAATAACATTAATAATGAAGTACAACTATATCAACACAACAATTAAGATGCTAAAAAAACACACCCACTATGTCGATTTTTAAAGCCAAACAAAATATGAATAATAGAGCAAATATTTTGAAACAATGTGCTCAAGCCAACAATGAAGCTTTGGGCCATCCCATGTTAAGACTACATATTTGTTATTTTCGTGATCATTGAATGCATCAAAATGTGCAAATGTAGCTTCATTTTGCATGTCTTCAATACTTGCTTACATTGTAAGATAATCATTCGTTAATATGGTGACATTTTTGTCTGAATTCTTCAATGTTGCAATATTCTACACTTGTGCTAATAAAAAACTCTTAAGTATATTCTTATAAGCTCATTTTTTTGTGCATTGTGAAACTAGATTCTTCTCTTCACATGGTCATTTGGTTCCTCCACTATGCCCTAATGTCTCATGATCTGCCATTGAATCATCATTGATATTGTAAATTGGGATCGATGACGTGCTAATGTCATCGATAAATGTAACTCCATTTGAAGCCATGAATTCATCCTCATGGATGTTTTCCTCCCGATCACAAACCATCTCCACCCTATTTTTCCTCATTCCTTCTCAATCAGTAGTTGAGTTGCTATCACACCAAGAGTAATATTTTTTACACATATATTTTAAGGATATCATATTGGTGAAATGGGTTTCTTCGAAAATGAGCTAATTTTATTTTTTTTTCTAAAACATAGTGATTTTTTTAGATTGTGATAATTTAGCTAATAAGGTTTATTATCAATGAAGGAGTTATATTAAACTAATCTGGATGATTTCTTCCCCAATTCATATGCTGCTACCAGAAAGTATAAAGTTTCATCCAAGCATTTCATATTCTTAAACCTTGTCATCACAACTGGGATAGAATATGATGTGTTTAATCTTGTATTTCATGCTCTAATGATATGACTTCATAAAATCTTTTTCAGAAGCCAGACAAAATATTTTCACATAGAAATTGTTTCATGAGTGACTATCTAAGGACAACGTTACGTAGTTCCAGTCACTTTGGTGTCTGTGATGAATTCTAAAGTTCTCTGACGTGTACAAGATAAATCCTCATTGATTCATGTTGCAAGCTACCATTAACACGACGTATTGATTGTCCTTGCACAAACTTATTCATATCTTAAATTAAAACAATCCATTGACAATATAAGTATTGAAAGTATACTAATAGAAGAAAATGATTTTTTTCTAGTTTCAACAATATTATGACAAATTAAAATCCTGACATTCGGTGAATATAAGTCAAACATATGTTGGTATTTAAATAGTTTGAGTTTATGATTATAAAAATTAAACTTACACTTACCATCATATTCTCTTTGTATATTCAACTCATATTGAATATTAGTGAACTCCCTAGCGAACACTATATCCATGTCTGTTATTGAATTTCCATCAATTTTGTATTTTACTCTTTTAATTTCATTACTTCTTGCCATTTGAATTTTTCTCCCACTATAAGGGTTTTTCCAAGAGCATTTGATGTCTTCGAGCTAGGAACGAACTATGAGTAACTCAACTTAATTGAAATAATTATTAATAGTAAAGTAAGAAGGATTGTTTCATGAAAATGTATCTATAGTAGAAAAGATTAATGCAACTTAATTCTTTTATAACTGTAGTTCTTATGTCGTACTTCTTAGTTTTATAAAATTGTTGGCGTGAAAATTTTAGAATGTTAAAATGTGAAGCACATCTTTGGATTTCAACAGTTTATAATGTTCAACACTTTCCAAACTTAATTTTGTAGTGCAGATCCTTCTTGATGACTAATATTTTGTGTTTCAATTTTTTTTTTGTTAGCTTCTTAAAGTTGGCCACAAATTTTTTTTTATTTGATGGTCAACTTTATTATGTCTATCATTATGCTCTTTTAGTTTTTTTATGACAAGGCTTCCTATCAGTAGGGTTTCTTGGTGAAAGGTTATGATGATTGTTAAAACTTACATATTATATTTTTATAAATTATAATATTTATTAATTAATTTAATAAACTAATAATCAATTTTTAGTTAATGAACGTTAAATTATTATTTAATATAATTAATTTAATAAAATTATTATTATTGATTCATTAGTTTAATAAATGGTTGACTAGTTGGTTTTCCTTACAAATAGTTGAGCACACAAATTTAGAGCATTTTTATATTAGTATTTTAACATCAAATTTCTTAAAAGTATTAATGTTGATTCCAAATTTGGATGAAGCATGTTAAGGACATTTTTAAATAGTATGTGCAAATGCTAAGAAAATTTTCTATCTCCTCCCCCCTTTTATGAATCTTTATTTTTATTGAAAAATATTTAGGTTTTCAATCATATTTTAGATTTTCTTTTAGGGTAATGGTTATGTGGCATCCACTGTGATTCCTTGTATTTCATCATTTTTAACAAAAGGCAATATCATATCTTAGAAAAAAGTTTTTGAAGAACTTGCTAAGAACTATTTTCAAAATTATAAGACAATAATCATTGGCCATAAAGAAAGGCAAAAGGATTAAGCTACCTTATAAATTATTTAGATTTATCTTGTAAAATAATCATAATTTTATAATAATTCATATATAGGAACTATAAGTTGACCAATTTTCAATTAACAAGAACAAGCTAACATATGTATGCAAAATGCACATTGTTTATCTGCCTTGAGACTATTGAAATATTCTTATATAACATTTCTTTATGGAAACCTCAATTGACATATTGTTCTATTCAAAATAAATTTAATTCATTGACATTTAATTATTTTAAAGGTTAGATTAGGCTCTTCTCTCAATGAAAAAGTTCAATAAATTATCTGTGAATTCTAATAAACTAAAAAATAGAGCGACAAAGAAAATTCACTCAATTGTTTCCAATTTTTTTTTTCATGTAGTTATGTTGCAATGAAAGTATCATAATTAACTCTTTATATGTGCACCAAAAAGGATGATTGATATAACTTGGGGCAAACAAATAATGCAATCACAATGATAATAACATATAAATATGTGTGGTTAAGTTAACATTAACATATATGTGGAGTACATTGACAGAAAAAATTTCAATATAAGTAACATGAAAAAATTTTATAAAATATATTAACATCTCTTCTCATAAAATGAAAAAGGATGACTTATCACATCAAAATTAAATTAATATTTCTCTTATTAAAGCCATAGAAAAAATACAACTAAATCTTCTTTCATCACACCTTCATATATATATATATATATATATATATATATATATATATATATATATATATATATATATATATATATATATATATATATATATATATATANATATATATATATATATATATATATATATATATATATATATATATATATATATATATATATATATATATATATATATATATATATATATATGGCTTCTTTTTTTGACATCTACTTCTCTTTCTTACTCTAACAATATGAAGGAAGTTAAAACGCTCAATAGCCACTCCAACTCATATAATCGTAAACTTTCGCCATTATCCCTCTTGTTAAATTTTAAATCTCTCAAAAATTTTACTTGCTCAATCAATACAATAATTTTGAATACTCTTTAATTTTTTTAGTAGTGATTAATTACCCTTAACTTTTATTTTAAACAACAAAGTTAGAGTTAGAGTTTTTTTTATTGAACAAAAATGTTTGTAACAATTTCCCTTGGGCTTTTCGTAGAGGAGATTCAATAAAAATAAATAAATAACGGTTTAATGAGATAGAAACAACTAGCCTTATTGAAACTTGAGTAAAATATTGACAAAATTTTATATATTGTAAGCACATTGATTTTGAAAATTATTGTAAATTGGAATAGATTTTGTTATAAAAGTATTCGAAGAGGAAATGTTCCTTAGGATTAATTAAACTTTAGATCCTAAGACACACTAGAAGTAAAGGAACTATGCCTCTATAATCAGTAAGCTTGAATGAGATAACGAATGGCCTTAATAAAGCACCAAGTAGAGCGAAGGGGATTGAAAGGGATATCAACTGCTAGTAAAAAATTTAGAAGGAGATAGATATGACATGATTTAAATTTCATGCATATCATCTCAAATAATAACTTTATATACTCTTAGTTGTGAAAGAAATCAATGCAACCTATAAACACTATTAATATACATAAATTAGATTATCCATTTGAGGTTTATGATCTAAAACTAAGGAGGCAAAATTTATTAGATAGAAAATCTATCTAGTAGATTTTAAATGAGTAAAGAGTTTTGTAATATATAAGAGAGAACATGGATGATTGGACTATCCAAGACAGACTATTGAACTAGACTTACATAACTTGAATCAATATTTTCATATCCTAAGCATATTTTTATACAATTACATAAGAAATTTTAATTAAATTGTTTATGGATGAAACACCAATGTAACATGAATGCATATAAAGTTAAATATCCTTAAGTATTTTAATTATATGTGGGAGAGTTAGATCACACCATTATAAGTGCATTAGCTAGAATCAATGCAGATAAAGACTCTTCTTTGAATTTTTTTTTTTTCATAAAAATGCAAAGTGAAAAAAATCCATGAAAAATGTAATCTTAAAACAATGCAAATTTAATTTTATGATTTCTTTTAATGTTGATTCAAAGTTGATTGACATACTAAATAAATTTATTGACATTAATTTTTTATTCACTTATCAAAAATATGATGCCAGATAATCATGAACAAGCATAAACATGTATAACTTTATGCATATAAATAAATAAAAAGTGGCATAAATAGGTTGTGTATAACTAAATTTTGCAGTATAGTCCTAGTAGAAAAATATAAAATAATCATATAGATTTTTATTGAGAGCAACCAACCCTTATTTCTATATAAAAAAAAAAAGTTGAATTACCAAAAACTAGAAATATGGGCATAAGGTACAAGTCATAAATTTTCTTTGTTCCTATTCATTGTCTTTTATGTCATATAGATTTGGATGTATTGTTCAATGTTAAAATGTAATGTTCAAGGTTTGTGCTTCTATCTTAGCCCATTTGTAAAGTTTTTATAGTTAAAATATAAATAGAAAAAAATAAAACTACAAGGTAGGTTAATTATTATGCATAAATTTTGTTATGACCATTTAAGTAGTTAATAATTAATATACATTAATTTCAAGATCCAAACATTTTTATTGTGTCATGTAGTATATATTTATTACAAAAAAACAAAGAATTTGGTTGCTTTTATTATCTATAAAAGAGAAATTATATCTTCTAATCAAAGCACATGAAAGTAGCCAAATAAGTTGTAAAGATCAAATGTTGTAATACATCAATCATAGTATAGCAATCCTAACTTCACTCAGTCATTGACTAAATAATCATTTGACATTGTGCCATCATGACACGTAGTGTAAGTCAAAAAGGTCAATCCATATGTTTGTGATAAAGTCATCAAGCCAACCATTCTCAAGGATCTAAGTAAGCTAAAATTTATCATCTTTGCTCATTGAATTTTAAAATTAAATTTATTAAATATGTTTTGATGGTTTTGAAAAGTGATATAAGTATCTATAGATTTTTGAAAAATAAATTTTTAAAAGTTGATTTTATACAATTGACATTTTATATGATTTAAATAGTGAGATAATTTTGACAATAGCTCAAGGTTTTTTTTTTTTTTTTTAAAAAGTTATGTATATTCTTGAACAATCATATAAAATTTTTACATGAAAAGATGATTCTTATTACATGAATGAATTATTAGTTGTGATGATTGTAAAATAATCATTGTCATAGAACAATTTTAAAAATAAAGTATGTATCCACTTAGCCAATTAATGTTCCCACTTATACTAGATCCAAATATAGATGCAAGTCCATTTTACAACTAGATAATTAAGAGCTTTAATCATCTAGGGTCTATTATTCTAAGTGATGGTGATACAGATGAGAACTTCATTAGTAGAAAATAAATTGAACACTTGAAGATCAGAAATGCACTGAGCCTATTATGTGTATAAAAGCATACTCGAGATTATAAAAGAAACTTTTATAAAAGTATACACGAGACTCTTAAAGACAAAATGTAAAACCGATATATCAACGAAAGGGTTGGAATAGCTCCAACGACCAACAAAATTAGAGTATCATCTTAAATGATTTGGTCATATTAAAAATCGACCATCTAATGACCCTATTTAATAGAATGAATGTCTTAAGTTTGACTTGAGACCTAGAAAGGTGAGACATCTTTTATATATAAAAAAAAGATCTTTATTTATTAAAATTAAATGAAAATATAACACCAGACACAACGGTGAATACCAAATAGGACACAATGGAGAATACTAAATATGACACAATGGGAAAAAAAAAAGGATTTATGTACATATCCCCACTTAATGGAACAAAAACTTGTCCTTAAAATAATAGATTCCTATCCATTATTTTGAAGGAGTCTGCGGGAAACTTTCAAAAATCATTCCCCTTCAAAAGAGGCATTTACATTGTAAGCACAGAGACAAGGAGGGAATTGTCGAGGCTAATGAAGTTGAGAAGTTCGTAACAAGGTGAGGAAGAGACATCGAATTAAATTGGAAGAATTACACACATAGCACTACCACTCAATTCCTATGCATTCACATATCTAACACCCAGACATTTTTTACATACATACCACCATGCATGAAAACATGTATTTCAATTGGTTTTAAAGTTGAGCGATTCAAAAATTTATGAGGCATGTGGTATGCCCAACAAAAGAACCCAACTTCAAGGCAAATATAAAGCAGCCTACACAGTACATGTTCAGATTAACCTCATAATATATCAAATTAGATAAAAAATGATTACCTTCTCAAATCACTATATCATTGCTCCAGAAGCTAGCTATTTCAACACTTGTAATGTGCCTAGTAAGATGCCTTGGAAGAAAATTCAAAATGCAGTGTAATAAACACATTAATGAGAGTTATCAGTATAATGGTCCAATTAGTACCATCATAATTGAATGATTGACATATCCACAACCGATTTTAGTACATTAAAAATAGGAACACAAAAAGAAGGGCATGAAAAATCACTCCATTACTGCTTTCAGCATCTAGTTGTCTTTCAATTCAAAATAGCTTCTATTACAAACAGTATGGTTCAAAATTACTCTCCTTTCCACCACAAACCACATAATAATAAGGAAAATATGCAGTTTTTAATAGATAACAAACAAAGACATGGCATCACAATAGTAATAACATCTCTGCAGCACCAATATCTTAATAACTATGAATCAAACGACCAGTTAAAAAAAAAATACTTCTGAGAGTTGTTGATCAACCAAACATATAATCCACAAAGATTAAATTAACTTCTCATTAAGTAACCATCAATAGCTAAATCTGATTTTTAGCTAAAGCACGAAAGCTTAAACATTTGCTTGCACCTATGCAAAAAATAATATTCTAAATTTTACTATACATAATAGAGGTTAGTAATGGTCTAAATAGACGCCACTAATATTAATGCTTATAACTAACTTTTTTTTTTTTTACAAAAGATGTTTGAAAACCAAACAAAATTACACTTGTGGTTGCCTACAGCAACAGCAGGAACAAGACCTAAGCACAAGGCAATAGCAACCCAGGTTTACAATTAAAACCTAGGTCGGACGAGACCACTCTACAATAAGGGGAAAAAAAATCAATTAATAAAATAATAAAAACAGTAAGGGAAACAAGAAAAGGAGAAAACCCTATAAATCTCATCTGGAATCCATGAGACCAGCCAACTTCATAAGAATAGAGTGGTCAATAATTACATGGAAAGAAAAGGGGGGACTTATGCACAAGTTGTGGAGAACGTGTAGGAGGAGTCCCATCTTGAAAGGAGTTGGATCCATCATATTTTAAAACTATGATTCTGACCTTTGGAGCAGGAAAGAAAATCCTGAATTCTCACGAATCATTGGTGGTGGGTCAACATCCGAAGTGTCAATTTGTTCCATAGATTTGGAGATATCATCCACCGTGAATGGTATGCTTCATGGTATTGAAAAAAAAAAAGGAGATAAAAGATGTAAATTGCACATTCCTGTTATGTTGTTAAAACTAGGCTTTAGAAAGATGTGTTTTCTTACCTAGAATCATCGTCCAGCAAAAAGGAACTACTAACTGAATTGTTGGAGTCTTCGGTCATTAAAACCCTCATACTTGAAATAACCTAAAAGCATAAAAGTATAACATTCCAACACAAGTCAGTACTAGAAATGAAAAGCAATAGTTCAAAAAAACATGTAAAATGTCAATATAGTCCTCTGACTATTTACGCGACTAGGTCATTTTAATCCCAGAGTCTATTGAAGTGTTAAATTAATCCCAGGCTGTTCAAATTGGGGCTAAAACAGTCCGTTTTGAGAACTATTTCAGCCCATGTTAAAAGAGACAGGATTAAATGGGCACTATTATAAACTCTGAAACTAAAATGACTCCCTCCGAAAGCGTCAAGGGAGTATTTTGACACTTTTCTCTTAAAAAACTCTCAAATCACATGTAGTTTTTTAAATTGAATAAATTACCTCTGAAGACACACTATGCGTGCCATACTTGTCATCCCAATACATAGTACTGATTCTATACAATTGTTGAATGCTCAGTACCTTATTGTAATTAAAACAAATAGATCAGTAAAACGAGTATAATAAGGTTTTATTTATTTCAGCATGGGATATAAAGATGAGTCACACACTGGGCAAAGATCATTGGTTATCTCCTTCAATGTCTTCTTCGGCTTTTGATGTATCACCTGGATGGTTGAATACAGATAGATAAGCAACGATGATTGGGAAATAAATAAATATTTTTAACATATATAAAGTCAACATACCAAAAACCCAACTGCCTGCCGGATATGCTTTAATTCATCCCACGCCGAACCTGCATACTGCACGAACAGAATATCAGGCACAAAGAAGTATGTTAAAGAAATGACAATGATAGTATAAATAAGACATAAATTCACCTCTTCAGTTGAGGCACAACACCAATGTTCTAGCTCAGATAGTCCTGCCTTCACATATTCACCGTTGCTGAATGAACAACATTCCCTCCGTAGAAGAAGACTAAAGAAATGACAATGATAATATAAATAAGATATAAATTCCCTTGAAAAAAAATGGAGAAGGAAAATATCCCAAAAAAAGCAACAGGAGGAATATAATCATACCTGTTGAATAATTGCACATTGATAAATGAAAATATCTGAATGAACACTTTACGGACTAAGAATGGAGGAACCTACAAAAATCGCAACATTTAATAAGTTTTTTGAGCAGCGGTTCTGCATTATAAGATGGTTCACTGCTATAAACTCACATAATTTGCTTTCAATGCTTTTAAATAGCTATCCAAGCTTTTAACAATGCTTCTCCAGTGTGCAATCAGAGCTTGCTGAGCCATGGCATTTGCTTGAGATCGTGATCCTTTAACTAAGCTTGCCCGGGATGTTCTTGGTGCCTGTTCAATGCAGTAAACAGAAATGGTTTAAATTTGTCTCTGGTGGAGGAAAATACCTGGATTTGTTGGGACAAGCTCTACTTGCAAAATCATAACAATTTTAAAGTATTAAAACTATTCAAGTGCAATGAAAATGCACAAACACAAATTGAAAACCAAACCTGAATGCACAAACCAAGCAATGGTGATATTTCCTTCTTTAAGTTGTCTCTTATCATTCCATAGATTTTCTCCAAGAAAGCTGTCAGCTGTTGCTTAAAGAGCAAAGCTGGGTACTTTGCTTCTACTTGACGTAAGTCATTCAGTCCATTAACCATCCTTCCATTAAAGAAAGGAAGCCCAGTACTCTGTGGAGACGCTCGGAGTCCCTAGCGAAATTGAAAACCAAAACAAATAACAATTAGCTGATGATAGATCCTTTAAGTGCATGGATAGAGTACATGTTTCTTTTGAGGATAATTTTCATACATGAGACATTCTTCCGAACAAAGAAGCTGATGATGGTCTCCTCCTCTGTGGTGTAAGGCTTGCAGCACCACTAGCTTTTAGTGTTCGTTGCAAAAGTAACAACAATGTTGAACAGTTTGATAACCAGTAACAAAGGATGTCGTTATTGTCTTGTCCCTATCAATAGCAGAAGCCAAAGAACGTTCAGTAAATATTCAAAAGTTTGAGCATTCACATAACAGTTCAAAGGCTCTACCATGTTCGCTGTTTACTGAAGGCAAACTCACCTCCACAGCAGAACTTATTGTTTGGATAATCCTGTCAAAAATAGTGGTTCTCTCAACTTCAAATGATCTCCATTGGAGAAGACATTTATATATAAGACAGGCAGCAATAGGCTTCCCACTAGAGAATCCAAGATCTTGCGTAATACACCTAATCAGTAAGTCCTGATATTCCTGCGCCATGAAGTGATTGTGTTAAGAATATGATAAACTCAAAACATGCAAAAAGTGGAGCAGTGCAAAACATTAAGGTAAGAAATTATATTTGTCTTAGATGAGAAGAAAAAAGTCCAAAACAAACCTGTTGCTTCTCATTCAGAGATTTTTGCGGCTTTTCTTCGCTTTCAGGTTCTTTAGTATTGACTACAGCCGGAGTCATATCCTATAACAATTTATGCACATGTTATCAATCTGCTTTAAGTAATGATTCCAGAGATGCACAGCAAAATCAATATGCTTAAACTCACCAATGCTAATTTTGTTTCACCGTTAAATAAATTACCATTCTCTGGAGTTCTCTGTTAGCATATAAATATAAGAGACTAAAAAGACAGCTTGAAAATGAAATATATCGAGAAAGGAACAGTATAAACAGAAAAAATACTGGGATGATCATGGTTCTAGAGCGTGCAGACAAAGATCTTCCTGTGGGTGAAATTGCAAGTGCTTGCTGGCGAAGCACTTGGTTCTCAGATTCAAGGTTGGAGAGCTTCTCTTCCAGCCTGAACACAGTAAAAGACAGTTTTTATCTTAAAAAATGCAAACTGAAGAAAGTTAAGGATTATAGATGATTTCACAAGAACACAAGTAATAGTGCAATGTTTCATCAACAAGCCACTCAATTTTTGCATCATATTGATATAATAAAGATAAACAAGAAATAAGATATCATTTCTTTGCCAACAAAATTACCTTTGGGCTGAATCATGAAGTTGATCAACTTTGGTATTGGCATCTTCAAGTTTTTTCAGGAGTTCAACATTTCTATTTTGAGCTTCAGCTGAAGCCTTTTTGGCTGCATCACTCATCTGCCGCTCAGCGGCCAACAAAGCCTGATGCAGAATAAGAAGTAAAAATAATTTTACCATCCAAGTTTCTGTTGATTTGGTACTCTTCTTAACAATATTTAAAAACCAAATTTATGGCAATTTTTACTTATTCCTAGCCAAAGATTTGTAAAATGTAGATTAATGTGAAATTTTGATAGAATGAAATTTGATTTCTGGATACAATCAAAACAAATCAAATAGGCTCATAACCAATTAACATTCTAAATCTTAAGGCTGTACAAACAAGTTTACAAAGCAAAGATAGTGAAAATTTGATTTCTCCAATTTGGGCAAAGGTTCTCAAGGACGAACATCTACAAATCATCACAATCATAACAATGTAAAGGCACGAGTGGGAAAAAAAATCATATTGGACACAATCAAATGGTAACAATAGCCCATGGAAAACAAGACATGATGATATATGCATCTGATGCTTTGTTAACATGCTAATATAGTCATGGCTTTATGCTCAGTCAAATGGTATAATACTTGGAAATCATTTTAGTAAAACATTAACCCATAATAGTACTATCAGATTAAGTTTTGGTTTACCTTTAAGCTCTCAACTTCGGCAGTCAATGAACTAATCTTTTCTACATCTTGAACTATAACAGGGGTTTCCTTGATTAATGGTGGTGCTTCTTCGATGGCATTTCGAGAAGCCTCTCTTTCCTTAATAATCATGGAATTAGCTTCTTCTACCTGTTGCTGCATCTCATGCAAAGAATCTTGTAACTTTGCAATTTCTTGCGCTTTTGCCTCCTCTAGATCAATCTGCATGTCCAATGGCAAAACATAAGCAGTAGAAGAAAACATCTTTCTCAATATTCAGATTTTGGTGTATCACGTGTACATAATCCAAAAATAAAAATCTAATTTAAATTTTGAAGGAAAATAAATGAAATAAAATCCCATCACAAAATAAATTACCCGTAGTCTCTTCTCTAACTGCAGACGCCATGTCAACTCTTCCACACGTTTTTCCAGTTTGTCTTTTGCTTCTTTAAGGGCACCGGTCTCTCTTGCAGCCTACAGATGTGTCCAGGAAACATAAGCCATTCGCACATCATTAGAAAATCCAGAAGATATGGCATTAAAAACATTCAAATCCTAAGCCAAAAAAGTTGAAATGGAAGTCTAATGAGTATAAGGAGAAACCATCTTCAGCTTTCTGAGTTCTCTCCTTGCAAGTCGTTGTCTCCATGCACATTGATAGGTTATTGTTGCCTTCTTCAAATTTTTGTAGTATGAGCAATCTCTGTGGGATCTCCATTTAGCCTGTAGATCAATATAGGAAAAAAGGTGGTCGGTGAAGGTAACATCACAACATCACAACATCACTAGTCATAGCAAGGGGAATAAATTATACAGCTAGTCATTCATCATCCCCCACCCTGGAAGGTACCTGGATAATTATTGCAGTTTTAGTTTGCTTTCTGTGTCTAAATTCATTGCGTGCACTCATTGCCCTTAAACCTGTTTGCAGCACAATTGCCGAAGAGCGAAGTCGCCTGTAGGATTTCCTGGCAGAAAATCGCCGCAGATTCTTTTGAATTTTTACAGCAGCAGCCTCCCGTCTGATGTATTCGTAGAATTTACGAGCAAGTTTAGCTGCAGCAATGAAACAAAGAAGCTCAATATGTTAAATTATTTTCCTTAGTTCTGGCAGAATTTATGTATAGATGGCTCATTGAAGCATGTCTCAGAGAAGATCTGCACGTAAATAAAGCTTAAATTAAATACAAGTTCACCTTGCAGAAGATTCATTACCTCTCCAACAAGACTGCAAATGTATAGCAGCACTGCGTAACCGAAGAAATTCCTTGCGAGCAACATGCGTACGAATTTGTCTTTGAATAGTTTTAGCCGCTCTTCCAAGAACTTCAGCTCTTCTTGCATCCAGTTCTGCCATTTGCCCCGCTCTGAGGAACACCTTGCTCTTCCCTATCTGTACCAGGAAAAAATACATAATTAAATTATGTGCCCTTAGATCTGCAATAGAAAGTAACAAGACAGGCAGCATGAGCCCATTTTGAAAGACAAGGATTCTGCTTCAGCAAGAGAAGTAATCGCATAGAGCAATGGAGGAATAAATTTTTGTAATCCCAACAAAAATCATCATTTCAACCACAATTGTCTAAGCAACATAAAGATCGAAACCAAGCCACATAATATCGCTGTGAAACAGTTTAATTGCATGGATACAGTTGGTATTCTGAAATTTTATACTAAATATAAGTCATTCTATTAATTTCATAATTTCATCTTGAATCATAATGCCAATTTAGTAAGCTAATCAGTTTGAACTGAGTGTTAGTAGAGCCACATGAAGAATGGAACTCACTGATGACTTTTCATAAATACAAATTAAAAGGAGGTTCTGCTGCCTTCGAATGCAGGATCAGGACTAACTAGACTAGTCATGCTTCAACAAGTAAATGATTAACCATTAGGAAATAGGCATACTGCAGCTTCACAGTAGGACTAATAATGATACGTAAGAAATTAAATTGTATCGCACATGCTCAAGTCCGATGGTACAATATTCCACAGAATGAGGTGCATATTTCAGGCTTCGTTCCTTGAGGCATCATGATGTAATACTTAATTGGGACTTATATTTCAGGAACTACAAATTAACAAGTTTTTTTCTGAAGCATACTTCTGCTTACCTGATAACCTTTTAGACCCAGTTTATCAAGAATCTTCTGGCAAGCAACTTTGTCGTCAGAGCTATCAAGAAATAAAGCTTTCCATATATAAATATCCTAGTATCAGACTATCCCAATACAAGCATAGCAACTTTGTTTAAAAAAAAAACAACTTACTTCCCGTCTAAAACTTCAGGGTAAAGAACACTAAAACGATGCAGGAATTCATAAAATGTCTTTCTAGTTGGATATCCAGCACAGCTGATCCTAATTGCCTCAAGTACACCCTACAGGTATGGTTTCGAAATGTGTCAAATAATTCAGTTTTAATTAAAACATGTAGCCATTCGTAATTCATCATTAAAACAAAACTTACACCGCAGCGAAGCTGTTGAATGACATTTGAATTCTCAAATATTGAAGGTTTAAGGGCATTGTTGGGCTTCACACATCTGATGTAATGAGGTTCCGTTGAGCTCAAGGTTTCCATCAGTGCTTGTAGTTGTAGCTGCAATAAATATTGCAAAAAACAATAAAATAATATGTTAAAAAATCATGATCAAAATAAAAAGCTCAAGAATAAAACTAAATCATGCTGTCTATACAAAATATGGAGTATAATTTCAATATTTGAAGCTAACAGAAAATTTACCGCTAGAGGATAAGACCTAAAACATTTAAGTATGAAGAGTACACAGAAAAAATAAGAGAAATGCCGAACATGTACAAGAAAAGTTCTATGAGAAGAAATTTCTCCTACACACGAGATTCCAAGTAAGATCTAATAGATGACACCGAAGGAATCCACAACAGAAAATAACTATTAAAAGTTGAAGGTGGTTAAATATGAACACAATAAACAAAATAATCCCAACCATTTTAGATCTTTTCACATCCCTTATTTCCCATGAATTACTAAAGATGATATTTCTTGTACCATTTAGCTAGATCTTCTTGAAAAAGCTATAAAATGTTATTTTATAGTAAAAAACTTTGTATCCATGCCTCGCTAATGCATTTCCAATGCTTCTGAAATATAAGTTCATAACAGATCCATGCCATATCAAACTAGCGTCCTTCTGCACTAAGGCATCAGCAATGACACCTACTTATGAACAAGCACTCAAATTAATAAATTTCACAATTAGCAATGACACAGTAACATCATGGGCTATTTACATAAGCAAAATTATTAACATCTAAATTGTTCATTTACTTCCCTTAAAGAGATTTTAATAATTATTTAACTTCTAAAATGTATTTCAATGGCATGTCTTGTTCCAAGTATACAATGTCGTCGCAAAGACACCGACTTCAGTTTATAGCAAGATGACCATGCAAAATTTCTAAAGTCAGCGCGATACTATAGTGGCTTGTGATTATTTAATCTTGCATCAAATTTATAAACCTGAACCATACAATTTCAATAGATTTGCATGAAAATGTTATATGAATTATTTGTGATGCAGCAGGATGAAAGAGAGAAAACGAATGAGTCCCCTTCCCCCGCGGACACCCCTTATCAATGGGCCCAGAGGTGGCTGTGTTCGAGGGAGGCTACATAAATGATCATACAGAAAAAAAAAAATCTCTGATAGCTCGCATTATCATGGAAGTACAATACTGCATCTGCAAATGTAGCCAATTTTATTACAAGAGCACGACGCGAGCCTACAAGATCCCGTCCTTCTTGCCGAGTTGGTGTGAATTGGGACCATTGCCGAGCTAAAGCAAATTGGCAGAAGTTGTCGAGCTGTGGTCTTGTATAAGCTCTTTAAATTAAAAAGTTTTATAAATTATTTGTGATGCAAGATACATATGTATATGCTAATGCAATTAACATGAGACCTTCTCGTTGAATTATATATTTCAAGATTGAACCCCGAGAAGACATCCACCGCACCATCAACAATGGGAAATAAAACTTATGTGATTAGTCTTCAAGTAGTTATAGAACAAGGGAATCTGTTGGATCCTGATTTGTCCGTGAATCAACACCATCAAGAAAAAAGTGGAAATAAAGAAGGCTTCAACCAAGGAAGTAGGGAATGAAAAATTAAAAAAGACGAGTTTCTTCAATATGATGAGACCCCCTTTACATTACAATCGTCATCTGTGTGTGTGTGTGTGTGTGTGTGTGTGTGTGTGTGTGTGTGTGTGTGTGTGTGTGGGAGTTGATTTATACATTACAAATTAAGTACTCATTAGACTCGGATCTCGATAGATCCTCGATTTATCCCTCGTCTTCAAGCAATAGCATTATATTTAATATTATTCTTGTTTCCCCGGATGGATAATTATTCTTTATAAAATATAATTCCTTGAGTCTAGCTAGCCGGTGATGCCTCTATCGATCAACTCAGTTAAGAAGCATTAAGAAAATAGTGTTCTCCTTAATAAGCCTCAGAGAATTCTGTCAACTCAGCCATGGAACAAAATAGGCTGGGCTTTCTTGGTGAGTTATAAAGTTGTCTTAATTTGGGCAGCATATATGTGTAGAGCACTGTAGGGGAGTAGCTAATCACAATTCCCTAGTTGAATCAATCTATTGGTCAAACAATTTTTGGCTAAATTATCCAATCAACTTGGTGAATTTGTTCCCTTCATTGTCTATGAACTTTTGTCCATACAAATTTAATTCATCAATTCTCTCATCTCTTTAATATTGGAGCTGTAAAAAGAACAAGAAAATAATAATAATTTCTGTCATAGTATTATATTTAACTAAATTATTGATTTTCATATAACTCCCTTGAAGTTCATGTACTTCCATCCCTATAAATTGAGTGAAAGGGATGCATGCCAATTCATCCATTAAGATCTCTGCCTTCTCTTATGCGTTTTCTTCTTTTAAATCTCACTTTGTCTGCGATAAGGATGGAGAATCTTGAAAGACGGTCACTATTTCATCAAGCGAAAAAGCGAAGGTGGAGAAAAAGAAAAGTTAAGCATTCCAGGGAGAAGTAGACTACAGCTCAAGACCTTTAGAGATTCCAATCATTGCTTCGCCGCCTATAATAGAAGCTCCATCTTTGTCAGCTTATGCGGTTGCTTGCATCACATACTGCTCAAATCGACCTCAGAGGATCCTGCAGCATGTATTTGCCTTCACAAATACGATGTGAGTTAAAAGGTATGGTATTCATTAAAGCTTAGGAATATTCATATAAATGAAAATTAAGTGAAAACAATTTTATAGTAAACTTCACATTTATCGAGTTATCTGGTGATGACCATGGAAGGGATGAACATGCCCAAACAGACAAATGAGGGCAAATTGAATTTGATTGAAGCGTTCATTTTCCCTCAGGAAAGTTCGACTAGGGAGGAAGTCCAACGAGTTTGTTCGGAGGCCTCTCCCTTTGAAACTGAAAAATTTCCACTGGGATCGAAGGTGACAATCACCTCTAGAGATACATCAATGTTGTTATTTCATTTGTAGGGTATTCTCCATAGGACTCCGGCAGCCACATTTACCATGATTCTCACATTGCTCCGAGTAAATTTGAGTGTAGGGGAGATAAGGTGGACGTAAGAGCTTTCATCAGAGTTGAATCTCTTTGAGAAGGCTGAAATTTTGCAAGTGGTGGTGCTACAGCGTGAGTTTTCCTAACTAAAAGGTGTTCATGATGAGCAGAAAAAGGAGGCGATTGAATTCAAGATTAGAATCTTCAAAGCGAGTGATAAGCTTGCCATGTTTCAATAATATGTTGAATTATTTAATTTTAATTTATGGCGGCCAATGAGTTCTGTGGCACATTTAGTTTGGCCACATTCCTGCAGATGTCGCTTTAGACTCGTATTTGTAATTTTTAGACTCGTATTTGTAATTTTTCTTTCCTTCGGTGTGAGTTGTAATATTTGACTCATGTATTTGTAATTTTTAGACTCGTATTTGTAATTTTTCTTTCCTTCGGTGTGAGTTGTAATATTTGACTCATGTAAGAAGATGAATCATTTGTAATGAAGAGAACAATTCTCAAATAAATAAAATATTTGAGTTTCTATTGATTTTGATGTCAATTTGATGGTTTTAATTACTGACTATGAATATGGCACGATATTCAAAATTAATTTTTTTTTTATTTTTACTCGCGCGGATCATGTCTTCCTTATACAAGAGCATTCAAGTTCAATTTTTAGAACTTGCTTAGATTCATCTGTTCTAGATTCTCTTTCTCATTCTTTTCATTTCTATCCCTTCAGTCAACAATGGGTTCTACCCTACACAACAATTGGAAAGGGCTCATGGAATCCGAGTTCTCAAACAAGTCAAAATGTATGCGGAAAAAGTAGAGCAGGTGCGACATGAAGTGTTACAGTCGACCATCTACTTGAGCAAAAACACATTTCTAAGAGCACCAAAGTCATTTAGTGGAAGGGCGAATTCAATATACGAACTTTCAAGTTGATCTTCGGATGGAGAGGAGATAGTCACCATCAATCCATTAATTACCTGCACAGACTTGGTTGCAAGTCTTGTTACAAATTGATGCACAAGTCAACTTCGAGGTCTGCTACTTTGCATGAGCTTCTTAGATTTTTTTTCCGGATATCATCAAATCAAGATGTACCCAACTGACATCTTGAAGATTGCATTTAAAACTAAAAATGGCTTATATTATTATAATGTAATTGCTTTTGGGCTTAAGAACATTGCTACATATACGAACGTATGATTGATATGATGAAATGTCATTTGGTGTTCTTAGAAAGGGGTTCTTTTTGGAAAAAGGATGAGGTCGGAGCTTCTCAAAACCTGATCACTTCACAGGGCCCACAAGATTAGTCGACCTATCGGCTCATGTCGTTTCACACCAGAGGTGTTGAAAGGAGGGTTGTGCTTCTTAGCAAAAATATAATTATTGGTCAGTTCCAACAACCTGACTAAAGCCTTAGGTCGTTGCAAACCAAGAGTGTAACGAAAAGAGCTCTGTTACAAACCTTGGGCGAGCACAACATGTGCTATTGTAGGTTCGAGGTCTCTAACAACTAGTATTTTCAATTGGAAATGAATGACAATGCTAGAAGAGAATCCCCTAGCTCCTGATTAATTCATAATTAAGCTTGCAAACACTTCTGGGACTTCTACGCATTGGCGAACATATGCAACAAACATGCACTTAAAATTCAAATAAAAAGAAATCACTCCTGCCAACAAACTATTGAACTACTATGAGCACATACTCCTTTCGAGTCATGAATAATACATGATATCTCTACGCAGGCAAACCATCGAGTTGAATGTGACGATGTGGTTAGAGGGGTCAATTATACTTTGGGTCCTTTACTTCAGCGATCTCTTTAGAAAAAATATTCTCTTGTTGATGTTGTATGGGGGTTTCAGCTTGCCGTCTTGCACTTTCATACTCTAGTGGTTGAACCATGTCTAGATGATACGTATCATACACGTTTTCCAAGGTAGGGATGAGGTCCTCGGCAGCAACGAGTACTATTCTCTGACATGTTGCTGAGTCTGGAGAAGGAGAATGTATTGGCTCCCTTGGGGTTACTCTTGGCACTTGTTCTAGTGTCTCCTATTATTGTGAATATCTACAAATTCATCTTATTGATTTATTGTGTAATGAATTTTTTGGCGCAATTCATTTTGCTAGTGATTTCTTTTTTTTTTTCAGCCCTACTTATGTGACTCAACTTATTGTGGCATGATCCACACTCACCGCATATTTCAAGATGTTGGATCCTGATTTATTTGTGAATCCACACCACCAAGAAAAAAGCAAAAATAAGAAAGCTTTGAGCAAAGGATTTAGTGAATGAAAAATGAAAAAAGTTGAGCTTTTCAAAATAGGATGATGCCGAAGGAGAAAACCTAAACAAAAAAAGAAACAAAAATATTATTATTGAATTTAAAATCGATTACAGCGACTCTTCAAAACATGAAAGAAATGACAAACAAACACAGACATATGCCAACACCTTGAAAGTGCATCCCAAGGGCGGTGAAGGTTGGCTCAGTGGATTCGGGGGCTTGGGAATAGCAAATGTGAAAGCAGGGAGGGGTCGACAGGAGTTGGAAGGTGAACTGGAGGGAGGCAGCAGTTTAAGGTGGCGGGAATGTTTGTTGGGCAGCTGAGAGGTAGGTTTGAAGGTGGGGTAACAAGCTGAGAATGTTGCTCGTCGGCACTCTCGAAAGGTAGAAAGCGAGCGGCAATGTGCTGATTGTGATGGGAAAGGCTTGGAGAACAAGGTGGACTACTGGAAGTGAGTCGACTAAGTGCTAGGAGGAATTATGGGCAGGTGGACAACAAGATTGGGTTGTTCATCAAGAGCGGCTAAGTGTTGGGATGGAGTATGGGGAGTTGCGGCCTTGCTGGGAGAAGCTTGGCAGCATGTTGAAGGAAAGTAGCCGACAGTTGTTCGGAAAGAGGTGTAGTGGCCTGTTGTAGGGCTGGGAAGCGGGTTGACTGCAACAGTAAAGGTGGAAGAATAGATAAATATCTCCTCAGGGTCAACTACAGTCAGAGCACCACCTGGACCCGTAGAGACGATCACCACCTCGAACGAGGGGCAGTCAGAGCACTACCTCGACGAGGGATACAACCCTCAAAGGAAAAAATACCAACGCTAAAACCTGATTTCAGATATAAAAAACAAGACCTCTAATTCTAAGCACGTCGCCTCTTATTTATAAAAAGGCTTGGCCTATTTTAAGGAAGGATTGTAGCTTTTGGAAAGACTTTGAAAATAAGAAAAAAGAATAAAAAGGATTTTAGATTTTTGGAAAGACTTTTAAAATAAGTAAAGAGAATAATTTCAGATTTTTTAAGAAATGATTTTAAAATAAGCAAAGAGGATAAAAAGAGATGTTAGATTTTAGATAAGGAAGGAGAAAAAAATTAGAATTTCAGGTTCAGGAAAGGATTTAAAATAGGAAAGTGCTAAGGAAGGAAAGGTGAGGGAGAGAGAAAGGAAACGGGTAGAAAGGAGGAAAGGAAGGAAAAATGGGAAGAGGAAAAGGAAGAAGGCATGGAGGGTGCGATAGCTCCCCACCCTTGAGGATGGGTCGGTCCTCCCATGAGCCCAACGTCATAGGGGGAGGTGAAAGAAGGGGTGAGGGTCATCCCTATTTATAGGGGAGTTAGTTTATGTATTATAAATCAAGTGGCCATTAAACTCGAATTTTGAGAGATCCTCAATCTGTCCCTCTTATCTTCTTCTAGTAGGGGTGTTATATTTAATATTACACTTGTCCTCCTATAAATAAGTTTTCCTTATAAAATGTCTTTTATGAAGAATAGTTGTCCATGAATCCACACCACCAATGAAATAGTGGAAATAAGGAAGGATTTGAGCTCAGGATGTAGTGAAGGAAAAATAAAAAAAGATGAGCTTTCTCAAATTAAGGGGAGGGAAAAGATGGGGGTGAGGGTCACCCCTACTCATAGGGGAGTTGATTTATATATTATAAATCAAGTATCCATTAAACTCGTATCTCGAGAGAACCTCAATCTATCCCGCTCGTCTTCTTCTAGTATGGTGTTATATTTAATATTATCATTGTCCTCCTGTAAATAATTGTTCCTTATAAAATGTCTTTCAAGAAGCATGGTTGCAGTAACGCCTCTATTAGTCAATTGAGCCATGATTCGAGTTAATCTCCTTAGATGAATAAGCCTTAATGGTAAATTTCAGTAAAATCCACGGTTACTAACAAATGTCCGGTTTAGCCCCAAACTTTTAGGTTGCTCCAATTTAGAGTCCGTTTGGGGCAGCTTGTGCGTTTCAAGATAAACTGTTTATCCTAAAACGCGGCCCACAGGCCGGCCGCGAGGGTCGACCCTTGACCTGCGTTTAGTGTAAAAACCCAAACGCAGTTTCGGATAAGCTGGTGAAACGCGTAAACCAAACGGTATGACGATGTTTTCACTTATAAGCTGCCCCAAACAAACCCTTAGTTTCAGACTATAAAAAGTTGCTCTAAATTGATCATAAATCATATTTTTCATTAAATATAACGATGGCCTAAATGAATAGAAGGATATTTTCATCTTTTATGTAATTATTTATAAATATATTTAGCATAAAAGATACTGTATATGTTGTTTGGCTAGATTTAGGCTAAATACTTCTTAAAACCTAATTAAATACTGCTCAAATATGATTCAAAGCAAACAACGCAAAATTTGAAATCCCATTTCTCTGCCATTTTCTGCTTTTAAATCCGATTAAATAATTTATTTTACCACATATATTACATTTTTCTTCCTCGACGAATTACTCCTTTCCGCAAACTTACAAGGTCATATTTACCTGATTGTAGTTGCAACTTCTCTAGGTCAAACCAATGCAGGTCGAAGCCGCCTCTCCTTGCAATGAAAGATAGTTGAGAGGGATTTGCAAGCGCTCGAATGGAGAAGAATTGTTGTCAACGCAAGCACCGTGAATGGAGACAGAGATAGAGATTGCTCCGTCAAGTGGAGAAGCAACGAATAAGCATTCACCTTAAGTTGCTTGCTCTGTAAATGGTGAATCAAAAAAGGAGAGCCGCGCTCGAATGAAGACGAAGCCTTGTCATCGACAGATGCAATGCAGATGAAGATGGAGCGGAGACCACTCCATTGAGTGCGGAAGCAGCGGATGAGTGCGCGTTTTGAGTTGCTTTCTCCATTAATGGCGAAACAGAAGGGGAGAAGCCACATTATAGAGGAGTAGTGAAGATTTAGGTTTAAGGTGAGCTGTCTTGCATTTGAATCCTCCATTGAGAAATGGCAAGCCCTTCGTGTGTTTGATTCGTGACTTTTGTACATAGATGGAATTACCCTCCAAAATATGAAGGGATCTGTTAAATTAAATAAAAAATTTTATTTAGGACATATTCAAAATAATTTTTAATAGTCAGGGACTAAATGGGAGCATTTTAAAACTTGGAGACTAAATTGGACATTTCTTAATAGTCTGGGGCCCTTTTTGGGCATTTTCTCTAGAAAATTCTACCAAACCGATCATGGGGCAAGTTGGGCTTCCCTAAGGACCTTCCAAACTGTCTTAGTCTAAGAGAAGATATATGCGCAGATAAGTGCAAGTGAGCTGCTAGCCTGAAGTCTGTAACTCCCTGGTTAAGTCAATCAATTGATCGAACTTTGTGGCCGAACTGTCTAATCATCTCAGTGAGTTTTCTCCCTTCATAGCTTGGGTTCGCTGTGATCCCAGTATCCTTAACAAATGACAATCATCTTAAACAATACTCTCCAGCCTACTACCACAACGCCAGGAGCGGTTGACAAATGAATGATCAGATTTTTAGAAACAGAAAGTACACCTTAGTGAGACTAGATCGCCCCAATTAGAAATCTGAAAAATTTAGATGATAGGTTTAAATAAAAAAAAAATTAAGAGCTATTACCACTGTACCTTAAAACGTGATCCGATTGAAGAAAATTTGGAAGATTTTGACGTTTCCTCAGGAAGAGGCGGAAATAACCCCGCAACAAAAGGGCACTTAGAAGGACTTAACAAGTCTTGGTGTTCTGCTACCACATAGTCTTTGTTCTTGTCCAAGAAATGATCAGCTTGGTATTTTACCTACAGCCAAAGTTGCTTGAAGATTATGAATAAAACATTCATAAGAAAAAAACAAAAGAACAGGCTGAAATGCTATGTACCTCCCCAGCATAATGACATATTGTAAAATCCGTGCGGGAAAGTTTTGGCTTCAAGAAACGCTTGTTATTTTTAAAAGTCTGATATAACTTCTGAGCAAATGTTTCATGCGTTGACCTAGGAAACATGCTGCATGAACCATTCAAAACAGACAATCATTGGTGCTGCAAGTAAAAATTAAGCATCTTACCAAGAGAAATATAGCAAAAAATGTACCAGGCTTCATCCAGAAGTGCTATGATACCCCCAGGTTTCTGTGAACAAAGGTTTGGTTACAAATTAAATGAACAATTTTGTAGGTTTAAGATCTCCATAAAAGATACATAGCAACTAATTTCCACATAAGTTGATGAAACATAGGTAAAAAAATATCATCAAAACAGTCTTCATTAAAAAAAAAAACAAGCTGAGCCATAAAGGTAGTTCTTAGAATCTGTAACCTTGGGCTGATGCACCATCAGGGAAAAGATAGCATTAACTGACATAACTTAAGGGGAACAAAACTGGTTATAATCCGATATGACTACTAAGTGAAATGGTAGCCCGCTCAGTGTTTTGCCATAAAGGCAAAAATTGCAGGACACTTGAAAACTTGAAAATAAGAAAATTTATCTTCTCCTCGATATTGAATAATAATAGAGAATCATCAAATGGACAAATATCATGGGTGTTAATTAAAATGTATATGCATTATACACTAATAGACTCTAACACATGAATATCTATGACTGATTCAAAAACTGGAACCAGTGTGCAGATCAAATACTGCTATTAAATACATTATATCAGCTACATCTGAATAAGAATTTCAAATATTGAATTGTAAATAAAATATTTCCAAGGCACAATGGCAGACCCATAATAGGAAACAAAATATCATGATATTTTAACAGAGGGATGTCCAGAAGTTAAGCAGCCATAGAGTTGAGCTGATGAACATTTAAGCAAATCATGTCAACGCAATGAAATCCATGATGGAAGAGAGGGAAAGTTATGCATTCCCCAAAATGCGGTCCTCTATCAGAGAAGTGTTGAACTGTGGTGATTCAATATTGTAAACTCATATTAATCATCAATAGGTTAAAATTGATCCTCAAATAATGAGGTAATTATTCCAATGACCAGTACCATTCAATTATGACATCATCAAACAAAATAGAAGTCATTTCCACACAATTTCCAATAAAGGGAAGCCAGCATAATCACTTATAATCATGTGCTTTACTGTCCCATCTAAGAATTATGACAAGTGCTACAGTGCTCAATTTGGATGCATTAATTTTCCTTTTAAAGCTAACAACCAAGAGTAATTTTCTCGGCAAAGAACAAAGCCACATATTAGAAATTTTAAGCAAATGGATAGAAACAATTCAATTTCTTCATCATGCCTGCATTATTAGTTGCAAATTTTATCATTAAGAAAAAAGAGCTAAATATACCTTCTCAATCAAGTCAAGAACATCTTGATTATCTATAAACTCTATGTAGCTCCAGTTTATTTCTTCTTTCGTGTACTCCTCCTGCTCCATTTTGAAGACATGCTGCATAAGCCTATAATAGTTAATTTCAGAGAAACGAAATGTAATACCAAACATCACAAAATCAAGTTTAAAAACAAAAATGCCTAAACTAAATGCAAAAACACGTTCTGTTCGGGAAACTTCCATGATGGATACATGTGATTAAATTGACACCAGATCCATTATACTTGATGGTGTTAAAGAAATCCAATTGAAAGAAAAGTGAAAGCATATATAGAGAGTCCTCACATGAGGAGGATGATACCGGAACTAGTAGTGAGAACAGCTGAAACACACAAAGCAAACTTTTATTAATATAGAGATTGAGTTACAACATTACTCAGGTGGAACATAACAACACCCAAATATAAAACGACACAAGAAAACACATTTAAGGTGTATTCCAAGGGCGATGGAGGTCGGCTAGGTGGTTCGAGATGGTTAGCAAGGGTGGTGGCAGCAAGGGAAAGGTGCAAAATTGTGAGGACAGCAAGTATGGAGTATTGTAGGTGGTTGGCGGCAGGTGGAATCATGTATTGATATTAACATATCAGGAGTTATATATGCGGCGATGAAGGACATTTTGCTAAAGAATGCAAAAGTAAAAAGGGCAATATGGCAAGAACAGCTATTCTTAACAATTTAGATCTACCAGAAGATTATGATGTTCTTTCTGTAGATTTAAATGAAGAATCATCAGATGCTATTTGCTCAATCTCTGAAGGAGAATGAGTCAATACTCTTACCCATATTCGAAGCGCTCTTGAAAATTATCCTGAAGAATTTGGGTTAATGATGAAAGAAGATTATGGATGGATATGTTCAATTAAATTGAATGAGGATCATGAAAAATGCTCACATCAATGGGAGCATAACAAAGCGGTTAAAAGTCAGTATTCTCGCAGTTCTTATTCTTTTATTATTACAAATTATAACATGAGAATACATTGTATAACATGTAAGTTAACTGCTTGCCCACCTTGTGCCAAGTTTTATTTGGCAATAATAGTTCAGAAGGAATTATCCTTACTTCAATTTCAATCAAAGGATAATTTAATTCATGAACTAGTAAAGTACACAGAGTATTTGGTGGAAGAAAATAGAAGATTGAAAGAACAACTTCAGCAAGAAATCGAAAAACAGTTATCCAAAGACTTGCAGGAGCTCACCCTAAGAGATAGGGGTAAAGAGGTTGTAACGTTTGAAGAATAAGATGATTCAACTGAAGAACGGGGAATGAAAGTGTTCTCTGAAATATTGAAGGAACAAGTATTAAAGCCTTTAAAAAGAATCATCAACAGGTTATTCAATCTAACAATTACTTTTGAAATCCCAGGTATTGAAAGATTCAAATTAAAGGGGATACTAGATACTGGAGCAACATCATGCCGTGCAAGCACAAAAGCCGTCCCAAAAGAGGTACTTGAAGAATTAAATTATGAAGTTACATTTAGCGGAGTTAATTCTATTACAACTTCTGCTTAAAAAATGAAGGATGACATGATGTACATATCCGATCATAGCTTTAGAATACTTTTATTGTCTTCCTATGGAAATTAATGATGGTATTCAAATATTAGTAGGATGCAACTTTAGAAGAAGCATGCACGGGGGCATGCGAATAGAAGGAAATACAGTTACATTCTATAAAGATATCACACATGTTGATACTACGGTTGATATTGAAGTTGCAGCTAAACAGATCACTGAACTGGAAATTGACTATGATCTCTATAATGAATTACAGCCTGAATCACTTTATTCAAGTATAATTTCTAACAATGAAAATTCATTCGTTCGAAGATTCAGAGCTTTATTCAACAGGCTGCAGGAAAATGGATATATTGGAGAAAATCCTCAAAAGCATTGGCTCAAGAATAAGGTAACATGTAAAATTGATATTATTAATCCTGATCTTACAATACAGGATAAACCTCTTAAACATGTCACTCCAGCCATGCAAGAACAATTTAGGAAACATATTGAGGCTCTCCTACAACTAAAGGTAATCAGACCAAGTAAGAGTAGAGTAAGAGTAGAGACAGGACGATGGTAATAATCGTCAATTCAGGTACATCAATTGATCCAAAAACCGGAAATGAAACACGAGGAAAAGAACAACTTGTATTCAATTACAGGTCTTTAAATGATAATACTCACAAGGATCAATATTCATTACCTAGTATTAATACCTTGCTCAAAAAAATTAGCAATAGTCAAATTTATTCAAAATTTGATTTAAAGAGCGGGTTTCATCAAGTTGCTATGCATCCTGAATCCATTGAATGAACATCAATCATTTCACCAACAGGATTATATGAATGACTAGTCATGCCATTTGGATTAAAAAATGCACCACCTGTCTTTCAAAGAAAAATGGATTTTTGCTTTAATAAATGCTCTAATTTCCTTGCTGTATATATTGATGAAATAATTATTTTCAGCAAAAATGAATCGGAGCATAACGAGCATTTGGAAAAATTCCTTACAATTGTAGAAGCAGAAAGATTGATACTATCTTCAACAAAGATGAAAATAGCAATCAGTGAGATTGAATTCTTGGGAGCCATTATTGGCCGAAAAAAAATCAAGCTTCAACCCATATTATTAGAAAAAATAACTGATTTTCCTAATGAAAGATTAAAAGAAAAACAGGGAATGAGGTAATGGCTTGAAATTCTTAATTACGCTCGAAGTTATATCCCAAATCTTGGAACTCTTCTAGGACCATTCTACCAGAAAACATCTCCACACGAATATAAAAGATTAAAAGATTATGATTGGGAACTCATTAGGAAGATTAAAGATCTGGTACAAAAATTGCCTGATTTAGAAATTTCTCCTGAAAATGCCTATATTGTTCTTGAGACAGATGGATGTATGGAAGGATAAGGAGGAATCTGCAAATAGAAATTGGCTAAAAATGATCCTAGATCTTCTGAAAGGATATGTACATATGCAAGTGGAAAATTCACAACAATAAAATCAACTATCAAAGCAGAAATTCATGTCTGCATGGAAAGTTTAACTCTTTAAAAATTCATTATCTTGATAAATCTGAAATTATCCTTCGAACAGATTGTCAAGCTATAATTTCTTTCTATAATAAAACAGCTCAAAACAAACCATCTAGAGTCAGATGGTTTGCCTCCACTGATTTCATTAACGGATTGGGAATCGTCGTTCATTTCGAACACATAGACGGAAAGAACAATGTTCTTGCCGACTCATTATCCAGACTAACATATATTTTAATTGCAGGTCAAGAAGAGATTGCAAAATCTTTATTTGCAGGAAAAGGATGGAGGCACGAAGCTCAAATTCCAAGGGAAAGAATCCTGTCCGAGAAGATGAATATTCAGAAATTGCATCGAACACTTATCAGTGGACGAGAAAATGGGATACATGATCGTCGGTGGAACCACAACATTCCAGACAAACGTCTTGAACGTCAAGAACTGCGACATGAATGGATGCAACAGCAGAAAAATAGGAGAAGAGAATTCAATAGAAGTCAGCCTAGTTCTTTTGATCTCCCGAATATTCTAATGATTCCAGCGATCTTCACTGGGAATTACTATGGGAAAGTTTTAACTTTCCAATATCAGCAGACACTCATAACAAACTCAGAGGAGCTGCCAGAAGAATTGAATCGGATCAAGCTAACAAAGTGCTTGAAAAACTTCGGGTTCTTCAAAGAATGTATGAAAACAAAGTTTCTTACCGCAAAAACAACTCCAGTAAAGACAACGTCTGGAGCGATATTCTTCCAGATGCTAAAACAATGAAAAATTGTCTTAGCAGCCTCATCAGTGTCACAGCACAAGTGGTTTACCAAGACCTGGAAAAAGGTGTTTGATTTCCAGGATGTATATTCGATAAGACCTTTTCTCATGTACATATGTATTTTCGTATGTATTGTATTGTATTATGTATTTTAAGTCAGCATCTTGCGGAGCTGTAGTTGGCCCGCAATTATTATGTTCTGTCGGCCAGGTGGCCATTATGTGTGCTAGTGGGTACGGAAAAGATGTCATATGTTAATATGTATTGATATTAATATATCAGGAGTTATATAACATCATTACAACAGGAAGAAGAGTAGTAGTACGAAAAGAATTATTTCTAGATGTAGAGGCCATCATGTAGATTTTTGTTTTTCCTTAAGAAATATAGTTTTAGGATTATGAAAAACAAATAACTGCCCTTTTGATCTAGAAGGTTTAACAGGTCTAGATGAACTTCCAAGAGAAAGATATTCAAGTTGTTTTTGAAGAGCAGATATTGAATTTTCAACAAATTTTTCTGGTTCTTTCTGTTGAATTTGCTTTATCTTATCTTCAATCGTAATAAGTTTATCAGAAACCCTTAGTAATAACTGAAGTAGAGTATTATTCTGCTTTATTATAGCAACTAAAACAGAGGAAGTATTTTGCCTAGCGTCTGAAGGATTAACAAATCATAATGCTGGAGGCTCAAGAGAATCAGTAGCTATCAAGGCTGATTTATAATCAGTAGATGCTGATAAATCTTTCAATCGTTCATATACAGAGCAGTAGTTGGAAATTAATTATGAGATGATAAGTATTCTAAGTTCTCCTTTCAGAAAATTGATAAATTGTTTCGTTTGACTTGTCCATGCCTTGAACTATCATCCTTATACTTCTTAACTTTATGATTAATCAAACAGATATAAAAATTCCAGAAAAACTTATATAAATCTGAAGTTCAAAGTATATTATTAGATTTATAAAATCTTAAATTAAGTTCCTGAACACACTTAGTATATCCTTTTCGTGTAAAATTCCTCGGTGCTCCTACAGTTCTCGGAGATCTCTTTGAGGCATTCGGGACTACTAACTGATAATACTAAGCAGCAGCTTCTTAATCTAAAATAATATAAAAATAATAACATAGTGTGAAAACAGACTCATAAAAAATTACTTCTGAAAAATTTAAATCAAGTTATCAAAATCATAAATCAAAAAGTATAAAAGATAGCTAAATAACATGAGAGAGCTCGGCAAATCAATCCATCAAAATTCTTACTAGGATCCCTTAGAATACAATAAAAGTTTTACCCCAGCATAGCTCTGATACCAAAAAGGGGGCGGAAACGGGGGATCGCCGGCTTGGGGGTCACAAAGAACTTATAGCCGGAAAACAGAAATATAAAACTTGAAAATTAAAACACTCAAACTTGAAAACTCACAATAGAAGTAGATACTTGATTTTCAAACCAGACTTGACTGACTCCAACAGATACATTAGCCCTCCTTATATAGGAGGAAGGCGAAGATAAGCATCAAACACCAAACCGACAGGATAACGTGGCAAGATTAGTGAGAATAATTCCCAATAATATGTGGACGGTTAAGATTTCATCTTAGAAAAAGATGGAATTCACTAACCAAAACCACGGGCCGGAAAGATAAAAACCGTGGGCGGAAATGTGGTATGACATCTTTTCCGTACCCACTAGCACACATAATGGTCATCTGGCCGACAGAACATAATAATTGCGGGCCCACTACAGCTCCGCAAGATGCTGACTTAAAATACATAATACAATACAATACATACGAAAATACATATGTACATGAGAAAAGACCTTATCGAATATACATCCTGGAAATCAAACTTCTTTTTCCAGACCTTGGTAAACCACTTGTGCTGTAACACTGATCAGACTGCTAAGACGATTTTCCATTGTTTTAGCATCTGGAAGAATATCGCTCGAGGCGTTGTCTTTACTGGAGTTGCTTTTGCAGTAAGCAACTTTGTTTTCATACATTCTTTGAAGAACCCGAAGTTCTTCAAGCACTTTGTTAGCTTGATCCGATTCAATTCTTCTGGCAGCTCCTATGAGTTTGTTATGAGCGTCTGCTGATATTGGAAAGTCAAAACTTTCTCATAGTAATTCCCAGAGAAGATCGTTGGAATTCTTGGGAATATTCGAGAGATGAAAAGAACTAGGTCGGCTTCTATTGAATCCCCTTCTCCTATATTTCTGCTGCTGCATCCGTTCATGTCGCAGTTTTTAACGTTCAAGGCGTTTGTTTGGAATGCTGTGGTTCCACCGTCGATCAAGTATCCCTTTTCTCGTCCACTGATAAGTGTTCGATGCAATTTCTGAATATTCATCTTCTCGGACAGGATTCTTTCCCTTGGAATTTGAGCTTCGTGCCTCCATCCTTTTCCTGTAAATAAAGATTTAGCAATCTCTTCTTGACCTGCAATTAAAATATATGTTAGTCTGGATAATGAGTCGGCAAGAACATTGTTCTTTCCGTCTATGTGTTCGAAATGAACGACGATCCCCAATCCGTTGATAAAATCAGTGAAGGCAAGTCATCTGACTCTAGATGGTTTGTTTTCGGTTGTTTTATTGTAGAAAGAAATTATAGCTTGACAATCTGTTCGAAGGATAATTTCAGATTTATTAAGATAGTGGATATTTAAAGAGTTCAAGCTTTCCATGCAGCCATGGGTTTCTGCATCGATAGTTGATTTTATCATTGTGAATTTTCCACTTGCATATGCACATATGATTTCAGAAGATCTAGGATCATTTTTAGCCAATTTCCATTTGCAGATTTCTCCCCATCTTTCCATACATTCATCTGTCTCAAGAACAATATAGGCGTTTTCAGGAGGAATTTCTAAATCAGGCAATTTTTGTACCAGATTTTTAATCTTCCTAATGAGTTCCCAATCATGATCTTTTAATATTTTTTCTCCGTGTGGAGATGTTTTCTAGTATAATGGTCCTATAAGAGTTCTAAGATTTGGGATATAGCTTCGAGCGTAATTAAGAATTCCAAGCCATGACCTCATTCCCTGTTTTTCTTTTAATCTTTCATTAGGAAAATCAACTATTTTTCTAATAATATGGGGTTGAAGCTTGATTTTTCTTCGGCCAATAACGACTCCCA